>JASAMZ010008055.1:0-54580 GCA_030248115.1 Linhomoeus sp. GSCO2_2 | reverse complement strand
TTGCTTTTTGCTCATTCTGCTGGTATGTGTGTGCGTGTAAGAAGCCACTGATTTAATTAGTACTCTCAAAACAGTTTTTTTCTCTTGTCAGAGACAATGGAACAGAACCAGTACGATTATGCGGAGAGTGGTGAAGAGCTACAGCCAGTCAATTCTTCTACAGGTGAAGCAAACAAGATGGAGGGAGGAGGTGCAAGTGCGAATAGGAGGGGTGCACGAGTACGTAGTGCAGGATTCCTCACCAACCTTCTACTCAAGTTTGGCAAGGAGGCAGTTCACAGCAGAGTCATTCGTGCGGTTGTCTTGCTGGTGGGTCTGGCTCTACTCTATTTTCTTCTCCGTAGCGGAGAACAATCCACCGCCAAGAAGTGGTTCGACATGTTGTTGTTTGAAAATGGCTCGGGTCCCGAACAACGGGCAGTGGACAGCATTGTTCATTTCCATATCAAGAAAGCTGACATCGACCCAAGGAGACTCCATTCTGAGCATGAACCCGGAACAGAAAAGCCCTGTGATCCATCCAGTGTTCTACACCTATCACCTGGAGATGTTGCTAACATGTGTTCTACCTTTCGCAGCCCTCATTGGGCTCAGTGCGTGGTTAGCTATGTGAATGTCACTAAGGAAGGTGATTGTCTCCGTGTCGTGCCTCTAGTGATCCGACATGCATCTTACATTAAGTCTCAGTGCTTGAAGAAGTGTTATCAGTTGTAAAGAACCATGTCTTTCGCTCATCGAACAACGGTGTCTGTTCTCCAAGGAAATACTCGCATTCACTTTTTCACAATCTTCTTCCAGGCATCACAATCACACTGGTCCACTGGCTCCAGACTATCGCATTGGATGGGATCGGTTTTCTTCTCCGCCTCCTCACATTCTTCACTCACTCCCTCCTCAACCGTTGATTTTCGCTTTTCTTTTTCAGCACCTGCCTTCTCGATTTGGTGAATGGCCCAGTCGTACAGTTCCAACTTCTTCTTGCGGTACTCGTGAAGAACCGAAGCGGGGATGTAGATTTCATTGTCGGGTAGTGCTTGGTCATCGAGAGGCATGGTTTCCGGTACCACTTGGCTGTCATTGTCGGAAGGCTGGACTTTTTTGGGGGACCCATCGGGAGTGGTCAGGCCAGCTTGTTCACTAGCCCGCTTGAGAATTCTCGAGTCGATGAGGCGGTCAATGTCATAATCGAACCCCTTGAAAGGCATCATATTATTGATTTGTTTCTCCATTCTGACACTAGGATAGAATGGCATAGAGCTGAAAGAGGGTATGGGCTGTCACCAAATCTCCAACGGTTGCTCCCTAGTACAATGCGCATGTGAGTGTGTGTGTAGGGGTGTGTGCGCCCCCATCCATGCGTGTGTCGCGTTCACCCTCTCTCTGTCCCCCACCCCTTTCTCCCTACGGTGCCAGGTGTACTGATAACGAAGAAAAAAAACCGACGCCGACGTCCCCTGCTCACGCCACCCTCCCAGCGATTTCAAAATGGTGAACTGATAAGGCCATCCACATGAAATGTAAAGTGCAGACAAAGAAGAAGTAAAAGGTGAACACTCACTAGTGTTGACTACAACAAAGTAGCGGGAAAATAACAAACCAATCAAACAGCTCACTTCAAAAATGTTGGAAGAAATAGAATTGCTTTTCATTCTGGCCTTCGATATGGCTAGCAAGAAGCACATGCGCCAAGCGAGACATCAAAGCTGCGAGGCATGCGTTGTCGACTGCCTCAGTCAGCACAAGTTCGTCCTCGATGGCTAAATTTCCCCCCTCCCCCAACTGTGTGTGTGTGTGTGTGCGATCTAGCCCCACAGGTTGTCTTTTGCAGGCACGCCTGCCTTGACATGACCATCGACCAAGAAACTTACCAGAGATACAACATCTTTCCTCAACTGGTTTCTCTCGTTCCCATGAAGGAGGTGCTGCTGGCGATGGCCGAGCTCCTGATGAAGAAAGACTGGAACATATCATCGGTCGAGATTTTGTGTTTTTTGGCCGATGATCCAATCAAGAAGTTGGAATCGAATGAGTGGACGCCCTTCAAGAACTGCACTATCGAGAGAGTGTTTCGTGGCACGACCTCCTCCAGTGGCACCAGCACTACTATTTACACGGGTGATCTGCCCAGCCTGATCGAGTGATTAATCACGAGATATCACCAACCATTGAAAGTTGTGTCATCGTATCACATATTCCACCAATGTCACCATTCGATGGTTTCTCCACATTGTGGAATGGTTTCTTCTCGAGAACGATGTTGAAGAGTCTCTGGCCCTTGCACACGACAACATCAAACTCGGTGTCATTTCGAATATTCAGGTAGTGGGTTCGCTTCTTGTTTTCATTTGTCAGGGTGAGCTCGTAGCTTGAGAGTCCTTTTCGATTGAGTCTCCGGTTCAGTTCCACTCGAATGAAGCATCCATTTGGCACATTACATTGAGGGATGTAAGAGGACAGGCTGACCAGCTGAACCATTTTTGCTTTCACAGTGATATTTCTATCTGCATAGAACACCTGATGGTGAGGACCAATCATTCTAGCACGGGGAATGGACAGATTCTTTTTCTTCTTATGAATGCCACCGGCGGACTTTCTCATCATCAACGTTGACATTTCTGATGGCATGACTTGAGTTATACTAACGCAATGTATCAACAACAACAGGGATGGTTGCTATCACAAAGTTGGTCCCACACAGAAGAGTATTTACACCTCTAGAATCTAAAAGGGCCTTTTTTCGCTACTGGTTCTTTTGCCTTTTTCTTTTCTTTCCTTATCGGTCCTTCTTCCTCAGTCCGGGAGGTTTTCTTCCCAGCAAGTGTCTTAATGCGAGCACTTCTCCTTACCATGGTTCCGGGTTCACCATCAAAATCTCCAAGGGCTGAGAAGGGTTTCTTGGGAGTGACCTCTGCCGCTGCTGCTTGCCCCTCCTCCCCCTGCTCCTGCTCCTTGCCATCTGGTTGTCGTTGTTGTTGTTGGACAGTAGGAGTGGATTCTTCACCAACTGTCTCCCGATCTCCCTCTTGTGGTTCGCGACTGAGGGGTGGGGTTTGAAACAAATATGATACTGAAGGGCTTCCCTCCTGCTCCTCTCCCACAGAGCGGTGCAAGAGGCTTGTTTGTCTAACTTTCGAAGGAGTTGATAGGAGTGCAGAGCTGGAGTGGCTGTCTGCCGAGGAGGTCTTTGGGGTGCTTGAAAGTTCTGGTCCCACACGATCCATGGTGTTTGCGGTCCTCTGGATAGGGGAGGCAGTTTCGAGATGATATGGTATAGTAGCAGAGGTGCTCTGATCATAATGGGGAACTGATGCAGCTGCTGTTGCCGGCTGAGGTGCTGCCTGATCCATGCTAGCAGCAGCGGTAGCATTCATGAATTGGGTTGGTGCAAGCACCCCCTGAGACTGTCCTGACTGTTGCATGTCCACATGCCTCTTTGATGCTACCTTGGAGAGGCGGTGTATGACCGAACCCAGCCGCTCGAGTTTCGACTTCTCTGATAGACTGTCATCGCATAGTAGTTGAACATACTCTTTGCGCAGTTCTAGCAACTCTTCGACATTACGGCTGGCCTGTAGACTGGCCCTTTCATTTAGTTCTCTGAGGTAGTCGTCCGGCACAAGACGGCAGAGATTGAAGGAGGAGCTTGACATAACTCCACAAGGTCCTTACTCGTGTTGTAGGAAGCTCTCCAATAGCAGCCTGACGCAGGAAGGTCTGCGGCAAAGTAGAGTCTGTTTCTGATGTAGGCCACAGCGTCTGTCCAGTAGACTTCTGAGATAGGGCACTTGCGCCTTTAGTGCTCGTCTTTGCTTCTTGTTGAGTGGTACTTTCCCAGTGTATATGTTGGCAATGACTGTTAGTAGAGCCAATATTTCCTCTTCTCCAAGGTTCTTGATCTGCTGGCGTAGAGTTTTCAAATCCTTGTTCGAGAGGAGTCGTTTAAATAGTGGCACTTGCTCAATTACGAAGTCGGGCACTTTAGACATTTAGTTCAGCACAAGTTGAATAGCTCCCTCTTGAGGACTCTGGCCAAGACGAAGACGCAGTCGGGCCTCAGCGAGTGGATCAATGAATATGTAACGGTGTCCTTTCTCCTTGGCAAGCTGGAAGGCTTTAGTAATCAGTCCGTGTCTCCCGGAAAAGAATTCCCTCTGAATACTTGAACAATCGATATCACTACAGGGTCTGAACAAATACAGGCCCGAGCAGTTCCTTTTTAATGTGTTGATGCAGTTCGTGGAGCCACCGGAGTAGATATCTCTAAAATAGTGGGAGGTTCCAACATTTTTTGAGCAGTTGAGGAGAGTACTGGACTCGGACATCGCTCAATATTACTGTATTGTTATGAAGAGGAAGGTTCGACAGTGATGAGTGTAGACTGTGGCTATGTCGACGAGAATTGGCTTTGCTGTAGCACTCGTCAGCAAACTTTGGCCGTCGTCCACCCAGATCACACTTTGTCCGTTTTTGGGATAGAAATCGGCATTAGCCAGTTCCGGTGACAAATGACTAAAGAACTTCACTTTGCAAGTGGAGGGGAGAGATTGAGCCACACGGGTGTAAATTGACTGGAATTGCCTGCAATGTGCATTCGTGAAAGACACCAACACACACACACACACACACATTATAGAAGCAGAAGAACGTACCGGTACACAATAACTAGCAGAACGGGAAAGTCTCCTTGGCACCGTTCGCGAAAATGGCTCAATATATCCCCCACAACATACGATTTCCCGCAGGAGCTGGGACCGCTCAGTACGTAAGTCCCCCTCGGCAGAAGGTAGTTGATAGGTTCGAAAATTTCACTGTTCATCTAGACAGTGCGTTGCAAGGTTTGTTCTAACCAGGTCACAACCCCCTTGTCGTTTCCCGGTTGTACTCTTGCAGTTAACTGGTTGATAGACTCTTCCAAGGAACAGTTCCTCTTGAAAAGCCAGTCGCATACGAAAGAACACCAATGTCCACAAGTTTCATGAGAAGGGTGCTGCAATGCCACTGTAGAGTAGTGCCACTGCTTCACAACTCCGTCCAATAGACGTTTGACGGGAGTGCCTGGAGGGTGTCCGAGAGGGTCGATGAACACAGCGCTGGAACGATCCCCTTTCAACAAGGCAATCTGCCAGTGGGTAGGTTCTGTATCCCTGGCAGCTATTATGTACACTTCATCAGCTAGAGTGGAGAGGCCAACATTGAGTTGGTACAGTTCGCTCTGCCACACCAAGTGAACAACAACTGGCACTTCATGCCGATCGGCTAGCCGCACAATAATTTCACGCAAGGTTTCACCGTTCATTCTTCAGCACAATGAAGTGAGCACGGAGAGAGAGAGTCGCGCGAGTGAATCAGCAGCAAGTAAAGTATAGAGTGCATACGAGTGAACCGGTCACCAGGTGCATCACCAGGCGCCGGGCACCCATGACAGATTGAACAGATAGTTACGATCCATAGTCAGACGCTCGTGGTTGAAAGACATGCAGTAGAGGTAGGTGAGGTCAGTGAGGGCTGTCTTAAGCTCTAAATTTAGACTCAGTCGCCCAATCTTCATGGGTTCGGGACCAGTTGGGGGCAGGCCATCGGTTGTTAGAGTCACTCCGTAAATCGTTGTGCTCTCTTGGAAGTCCAAAAGGTAATATTCGTTGTGCGAGTCGGCCCGGTTCTGAAAAAAAAATGGACAAGTGGTTGTGGGAATTGGACAAAGAAACTCGCAATCACTTGCTTTAAATCCCATCATAGCCTGCAATGAGTCGTAGAATAGGAGTGTCCACGGTCCAGTTTTCACAGGTGTTGCTTCAGTGTGAAACTTCAATTCTCGATTGCGAGGGCAGATAGGGAATGTTTCATTTTCGAAGCGCAGAGTGAGCTTTTTTAATTCCAGGGTAAGGAATTTGAACTGGTTTTTGGCTGAAAATGCACCTCATCTTTGTCATTGGTCCTTGCAAACAATTTGTGCAATTGACATACTATAATCTCCAGTGATTCTGTCCGCTTTTAAAAAAACTATCATCACTGCACTCGGTTTGCGCCCAGTGCTAAGTTCCAGGTCGATGTTGGTCGTGTTGACTGGCAGGTTGACTGGTCCTTTGAGGCTCGAACGCAAGTGCCACCAACTGGCTCCCCCACCACTTTGCAGACGTTTGTGTAGGCTCAACATCACACTTTCTCTGAGAAGGTGTCTGTAACATATGAGATGGGCGGATGAGAACTTGATGCGAGGGTTTCTCTTAACTGCAGCAGCATTCCCATGGAGACGTCTGGCATCCTAAAAAAGTGGCATTATTTTTCAGAGTGAATGGTCCTTCGCTGTCCAAGTGCAGGAAAGTATACTGGAGAATTGTAGAGTAGAATGTTGATCCTGCACCCGTTAGGTATGAAAGTTCCATTGAAGATTTGCAAGGGAATAGGGAGCTTGAATTCCACTGTGGTTTGTGCTTGAGTGATTTGATGCCTGCTTTCGAAGCCCTCATTGGTTTCGGCAGTTGAGTCGAATTCATCTAGGAGAGTGTGGTGGTGCTTACTGCTTACACATGCACACACGCTGTTCCCCTCATCAACAACAACAACAACAAGAAATGCTCTCACTTCGATCATCGGGCATGTAGAATTGCAGGTCTTTCAAATACTTCTTTTGTGCTGATGTCGTGCCAATTCGTGTTAGAATGTAATTCTCTAGGTACCAGTGATTTTTCTCCACAACGGTTTGATCATTCAGCCTTATCACAATCTTGTCAAAGAGTGATACTGGTGTGCAGCATGGCATGGTAACTCGTCCGGCATCCTGTCCTTCCTATAGAAGAATTACCTTTGTTATGGACCATGCAATAAATCATCGAACCCCCTTCCACATATGACGACAAACCTCCAATGCATCAAGTGAGATGCGTAGGCGCATCAGAATGAACATGTTCTCCGAATTCGTTACCATTGTTGGACTCTGTTGCAGAGTGAAAGACATAATTTCACTCTCCAAATCTAAATTGTCAGGAGGGACTTCAACGCAGACTGTTTGAATGACATCCTTCTCAACCGATGGCGGCTCACTGTACCACGACAATTGAGCATAGCGGTCACCCATTTTTTATGGTGTTTCAGATGGCGCAGACCAAACGCTTCTGAAACGAGCACTGCTCATTTTTTATTCAGCCAATACTGATGTTCCACTCTCGAAAAAACTTACATTGCAGCGCTTTGCGGGTATGCACTGTTGCCTCTTCTTCTTCTTCGTCGTCTTCCGCTTAGTAGTCTTCTTTGGCCGCTTTCCAGCAGTCCTTTTTTTCGGTTGTTTTTTCCCGCCTGATTTTTTCTTGCCCTTCCTTTTCTTGCTTGGGGTTTTGCCCTTTTTCGCCCCAGCAGGAGACTTACGCTTTTTTCTACTTCCTGTGCTCTTGGCAACGGCCTTCTTCAGGAGGGCAACTGCCTTTCTACTCGGCTGTTTCCTGCTGCTTCTTCTTCTTCTGGTTGAGCTTGCAGATTTCCTCTTGGTGGTCCCAGTTCCTAGAAAAAAGCAGCAGCAGCAGCCATGGGCATGGACTCTGAAGAGCGGGCATGACTACCCCCAACGAACCTAGGGTTGTCTTTAGCTGTCCCGCCAAGGCTTTACTCTTCTGAATGTCTTCTTCAGGAAAAGAGAACAATTCAAGTTTTCCACTCCTACTATTGAGAGTGTTGAGTTTATTACGTAGAGAATCAGCTAGGCCAAACAGTGAAACCATTAGTGTGTGCGGCAGCAGCAGCAGGTGAAAGTTCTGCTGCTGTATTCTGAATACGAGGGGAAGTCAATAGAAAGAGGGCAGGCGACGTCTCGCGGTCAGAACTACAACAAATCGGGGTTGAGGACTGCCTCCGCTTTCGACCGATACAGGAATGGGATCTGATGAGTCCTCTCCCTCAAAGCCGCTGGCCCAACAGAATTTCAGTTGAAAGTTGTTTGGCTGTGCTGTGACGATGTCAATGTAGTTGACCGGGAAAGGGCGAACCGAGGGGTTTGTGCCACTCAGGTCAAAGATGCCCAGGCTTTTGACGAGTTTGGAGTTCTTAGCAATTTGATTGACAAAATCCACACTAATGCTGACGAGATTGGGAGAGGGTTGAGCCTTGACCCAATTGAAAAGGTTGTTTCCCCCAATCAGGAGTCTACCTGAGCAGAGAGAAGCGGAATGCGTTGACGAAGGTTAGGCGAGGTGTGAAGCACAACAGGATAATCTGAAAGAGTATGTTCTCACCGGCAATCAGCGGACTGGTGTCTCTGATTCCCAGCAAATCTCCAAACTGGTTGGACAGCAGAATGGCAACACCCTTCTCCAGGTGGAAGTTGAATCTTTCCTCATCCACGTATTTCACAGTTGCTCTATCGGTCAACTCTCGCGGTAGTTTGCGCAAGAAGTTGTTAATGAGAGTTCTCTTTGTGTCGTAGACTAGGCTAGGTATCTTCACTTCTACCCAGGGACTCCAATCTTCGTCGTCGTCATCAACGACCTCCCCCTCGTTGTCGTCTGGGTCACTTTGTGGTTTGAGAGAGTAGCGAAGGATATCGGGAGATGTCCGTGATGGAATCTGTCCAATGATATGGCAGGAGGAAATGGCGCATTCCCAGCCGAAACGAGAAAGCTGCAGTGATGGGGAAGTGTGCTGCCAAGGAGGGTTGCTATACTCGAAACACCACCTGTCAGAATTGAACTGAGCTGGGCAATTCAACTGAACAGTGAAACTATCCGAGGCGAATGGGGGCGCGCTCATCGATAAGAAGAAGAATGGCACACGCAGACACACAAAAATAAAGAGCGGGTTTCTTCATCGTCGTCGTCGTCAATGACAGGCTCTACTGCGGGTAGTTGTCATTCACTTCTTCTTCACATTGGTGAATCACCAGCCTCTATCAGCTTCCACTTGTCTATGTAACCATTGTACGCTTGCCCGGTCGCAGTGTTGCGCAATGAATAAACCACAGATGAGGGTGGATCGTGCTTGGTATTTACGACCTCGTACACATCTTCCGAGTAGGGAGACGTCTGACTCTTTTGAAAGGGCCCCCTCAGCTGCTTAATTCTGACTCTGGATCCTATGGAGAAGAGTTGATGAGCCTCTTGTTGAGTGCCGCTCCTGCGAGTTTCCTCCCTCTGTCTCCTCTTCTCCCATCTCAGCAGAAGAGTGTCTCCATCGGCATCTGCTGGTGCAGAAGAAGAAGTAGATCATTGGTAGCACAAAGAAGTGGCATCTAAAGCACACACACACACACACACACACACACACACACTGACCGGTTACATCGTTGGGCGCTTTTCCCAGAGCCGAGTGCACTGTGGAATTGTAAGAGTCCTCAATTCTCGACATTGCCGAAGGCACAGAAACAAAAGTTCGGGCCTTTCGCATCCTGCCAGCCATGACTCTGATGGTGCGGAAGACCTGCAAAAGGTCCCCCCTCCCCACTCTCACCACCACCAGCACATCATCGTCGCCGCCATACCCTCTCCATCCGCGGCACGTGGGACCAGTGATGCGGCTGTGAAAATTGTTGACGTATTCCCAGCTGACGGCACTTTTGGGCGACCAAGTGGGATGTGTATTCAGCCCCGCGATATGAAAAAAGTAGCACGTAGGCAACAACAATAGGCATTGTTCCCTCCGGGCAGGGCCTACCAGTGTATAGGATCCTGAGGTAGCCTCCCAGCCTCCGGTGGACTTCCTCCAGTGAATGGGCCACTTTTTCAGCAGTTACTCTTCGATAGGTGAACAGCATGAGTTTTCGGCTGAAAAAGTCTATGAAGCCCAGGATTTGCCATTGCTGGAAATGTAGCACGTCACTCCCTACGGTCCCGCCCACTCTTGGTTCCGTTAGAATAACTCTGCTGGCATAGCGGGGATTGGTACGGCTCTGTTTGAACATGCTATAAGGGAAGGTCCTCTCCACCACTTCCCGGATTGCAGTTAGACTCAAGTGTGGGAACTTGTGTTTCACACTTTTCGCAAAGGGACCACTTCCCGTGTAACTGTGCTTGCCCTCGAGCCACTCTTTACGAATTGCCATCTGGTCCTCTTCCTTTACCCCCTTTGCCGATTTTCTTCTTCTTCTTCTTGGGGAAGCCATGACAGCAACAATTCACCACCACCACCACTGCTGCCTCTGCTGCTGACGGGAGAAGTAGAGGCCACCACCACCACCACCGCTTTTGACATCAGTGATAACATCGGTGTTGCGACGACGACGACGACATCCGCTGCCGCTTACGTGTCACCCGTTTACGTTTGCTGCGCAGCAAAAATTCTTCGGCGGCCCTAAGGGGCTATAGCGACGACGACGACGGCGGCGGTTGGGCACGCAGCGCGGCTATCGCCGCTTGCGTGTTGGGCCACGCAGCGCGGCTATCGCCGCTTGCGTGGTTGGGCCGGCGCGCGCGCGCCCCCCTCCCCCCCCTCCCCTTTTTCGCGCGAGCTTGCGAGCGCCCTACTCCAGCACCCTCCCAGGCCCTCCTCGCGCGAGCTTGCGAGCGCCTGACTCCCCCATATTTAAAGTTTAAAAAAGTTTATAGTAGACGACAACAAGTTCCACACGCACAAGTGTCTTCTTCTTCTTCTCCTCTGCTGTATGTCAAGTACGTCTTCTTAGGGCAATGTAGTCCTCGTCTTCCGCGAGGAGACAATGGTCGACGATTGTGTGTGTGTGTGTGTTGCCTACTATGCCCGCTTGCAGTGCCTTGCATTCTGACACAACTGGGGGTTTGGGAAGGCGGTAATATTCTCCATTCTCGCGCATGAGCTCATCAACGGGAGACAGTCACAGCAAGCGACAGTTGATGATGATGTACCATCACAAAACTGATATCACCAATCAGAAGCATAGGGTTGGAACGGCGGCAGCAACAAACATCACGACACGAAGGTGGGCGAGAACGATCACTTGCGGCCGGCGCGTTGCCCTGCCGGCGGCCTCTCACCAGCCGGCGTCATCATCTTCTAGCGAGACTTCTTGCTCTTCGGACTGGCACTCGACCTCGTCGTCTTCGTCGCTCTGCCTATAATACTGTACTCATTAGTGAGAAGGCAACACGTCGGCGGCAAGTGATCGCTAACGCCGATGTATGTACCTACCTACCTACCGCGTCTCTCTCGTCAGATGTCTAGTTTGCAATCGACCAGTTGTGCAATCGACAGCAGTCAGTCCACACGCACGCACGCACGATACAACAACTTCGCTTCCCTGTCCCCTTGCCACTGCTCTTCCTCGTCGTCGTCGTCGTCGTGCTCGTCCAGTTCCGTCCTCGCGATCTCCTCGGCCAGGGCGTCCACTTCAGGCGCATTCCCATCGCGGTCGTCCTTCGGCTCGCCTCCGTCCACTCTCCACTCTCCCTCGTGCTCTCCCACCTCGCCGCCGAGAAACTCGGCCAGGGCCCTCTTGTGGTCCTTGGGGTTGTAGACGGCGTCGAACTTCCCTCTGTGCGAGAGCAGGGCCTGCTGCCGCTGCACATGTTCCATGTGCCAACAACAACAACAACGACGACGAGAACCAACCGGTCATTGTCGTAGAACTCGGCGTAGGACAGTGTCGCGCTCTCGCTGATTAGAGCCCGCTTGCAGAAGAGCCCTCCGAGTGCCACTGAGAGTGAGAGAGAGAGAGGGGGGTGGGGGGAGCGGGTTAGAGGAGGAGGGTGGGTGGTAGCCACAATGATTACAAATAATGTGGAGGAAGGTAGTTCACCTCGCTCCATTCTGTAGATTGCAGCGAGCGACCGCAGGCTCTTGATGCCCTTCACCTCGACCTTCTGTGGGCCCACTGTGCCGCGCAGCACGGCCTCGAATGTCTCGGCGTTGAACAGGTGGGCGCCGAAGCGTCGAGGCACCCCTGAATGGCAAACACGGCAGCCGTTTATGGGGAGGGGTGGCCGCCTCACAGAGCTCGCGAGAGCGCCCACCTCTGTGACTGAGCTTTGGCTGTGGCACCTTTCCATCGGGACCGGCGAACGGCTGGAGGCAGTAGAGTTTGCAGGACAAGAATATTCCAAATTCCACATTGTCCAGTTCGATCTTCAGCCTGTTAAAATGGCAGCGGCAGGATGACGTATATAGGAGGCAGGGTGTGGAGTGCATCTCCTCCTCCCACCTGTGCAGCGCCTTGCTCGTGTCGGGGTCCTGAGGGTCCACGAAGAGACGCTTCATCGTGCGAGCCCAGCTCTTCTCCATGCCTGGCTTCGGTGTTGCCGCGACTCCCTCCGGTGAGCTGCTCATTATGAAGAGGCTGTCCGTGTCGGAAAAGGGGTAGGAGGGGGGATGGTGGGAGGTGAGAGCGACGACAAGAATCCCAAGGGAAGGAGCAAAATTCGTTGAAGAACCCCACCAGTGTAGGCAATCCGAAGGAGACTGTGTAGCGAAGTGAGACGATTGCCAATGAGTGTGTGCGCGCCTCAACAAAGCGGCCCTACTACATACTAGTACTGGCAACGAGAATATCGGTCGTGACTCTTCGCTACACAGTCTCCTGAAAGTCTTCTTTCGCCACGTGTCTCCGGATCTCCTGCACCGTCTCGAACATCTCCAGTCTGCAGGAAGGAGGCTCAGCAGAAGAAGTACAGTACCTGGGCGCGCCACATTTTAGAATCGCCCACTTTGCATAGCAGAGGGTAGAGAATCCGTAGAGGTACGGCAGCCGCTGGCGGGCTCGGCGCCTCTTGGTGGCCACCAGCCAAAGGGACTCGGGGTCGGAAGGCGGCCCGGCAGGCAGGGCCTCGCTCAACTCCAGCTTGCTCAGCTCCCGGTCGAGCCGACTTCTCTCCACCACTCGCCAGGAGGTGAGTCCCAGAGCCTTCAGAATGCTCATTCCGAAGCTGAGAAGGGGGAGGGAGAGAGAACTGTGTCTGCGGGGGAAGTGAGGCACAATGCATCTCTCACGACAAGGTAACACCCACCCAGAATTTAGCACGTTCTTGATGGCGTTGGCCAAGATCGGCATGTTGTTCCTGTCGGCCCACATGCGAACCTTGTGCAGGTCTTCGATCGCCGTCTTGACCACCGGCTTCAGCTTACACTGGTGTATGTAGCGGAGCGCAGTCACCTTGAGCTTCGACTTGAACAGTCGCTTGTAGGCGAGCAAGCAGGAGGTCAGCAGCATCCCCGAGTGGAAGAAGTTGCCCACTACTGTCGTGCGCTTGGGGAAGGGCAGTTGCCACTTGGACTGGTAGTCGGAGGCGATCGGAGACAACTTCGACTTGTCGATGTCAACTCGAGTCTGCAGAAGAAGGGGGAGGAGTGGAAGCACATGACTCGAACACCGTGCACAGTTGAGCAGGGGGCACCTGAAACGGGGGAAAATCCGAGTGCTCCGACCAGACTGAGCGGTCCAGCTCAAGATCGACATCGACGATGCCTGAAGAACTTCACAGATTGTGAGATCGGCAAAGAACACGCAGACAGAATGAACGCAGTGCAGTTGGTCACCTGTCAGTTCGTTTCGCAGCACCGCTTGAATCGCCTCTTCCTCTGTCAGAGAAGGGGAAACGAGATCCATTCCGAAAGCGAAGCTGTCCACAAACTCCTTCAGAGCTCGGTCCGAGGCGAGCCTGTCAGCCCAGTCGCAACTCCAGAGCACCACGTGACGGCCGTGGAGAAGGCGCTTCACCTACCAAATAGTCCTCAGCACATAACTCCACACATGCGCACCAGCCGCCCAATCTGACCAAAAACAAAGGGAGAGGGCACCACGAACTTCGGCGTCTCGTAGATCCGATTGCTTTCGAAGTTCGCCAAACGTCAGCTTGGCAGTCGCCTTTTGGGCTTGCCTCTCTGGCGAATTATGGCGGTCACAATATCCATGATTACTTTTCCTGAATCAAATGGGGGGCCGAACAAGCTCCTGTCTGATAACTGCAGTGCGATTGTATATACTGTATACATGCAGTCAATTCGCTGTGTACCTACTATGGCTGCCTACAACATGTGTTATACGTACAAGGAGACCACGAACCCGCACGTGTTGAAGTCCAGGCCAACTTGCAATCCTGTTTGAAGCTCCATCAGGCCGTCCAGGCGGTAGCGTTTCTCGCCTGCGTACACACACGACTCACTCACTCACTGTCATTGGTGCAAATGGTGGTGGTGGTGACAGTGCACCGTGCCAACAAAAGAGCCTCACCATCGAACAGATGTCGCTCGCCAGCATTGCCCGCATGAAGGATCACGCAACCCGTCTGGTGCTCCATGTAGCTCAACCAGAGAATGCACTGCGAAGTTTCGTAGTTGTCGTCCAAGTAGTGGGGCTTGAAGTTCTCAGATCTGTACCGCAGAATTGCTGCGCCACAGGGCATTTTTGAGGTCTGAGCACCCGAATAAAGACCTAGAACTAAAGTTCATTCGATGCGGGCTGCCTGTGAAGAAGCGGAAAGTCTGAGGAGGGGCAGGAGGCCTGCTCACCGTTCATGTCATACATGGTGCAGCGGCGCACGACCTTTCCACGATCGCCGTAGAGCGCCGGATGCAGAGTCGAGACGTTGGTTCGGACGAAGCGTTCGAAGACGTCCACGTATCCACTGAAAAAAAATGTGAAGTCGGCTGAGGTCACAGAGGCAAAACAGTGCGGGCACCACCGACCCAACGAGGTCTCTTTTGCAGCGCACAAAGGTGCTCTTTGGAGGCAGCGTCAAATAGTCACCGCCCCTCTGACGGGAGAGCAAGTAGGCGATGGAGATGCTCGACAGGCTGTCGTGCTCCGAACACCACTCAGGTTTCTGAGAACAAGAAGAAGAAGGAAGCAACGTTGCATGGATAACTGGCGTGCTGCATTGACTGCACGGGAATATCGGCTGCTCGTATGACTGGCAAAGTTAGCGCGTTATGTCCCACCTGAAGTCTCTCCACGTACGGCTCCGCAAAGTAGTGGACGGCGCGACTCAGCGGCACGATGTCGTCGGTAACCGGAGATAGTGTTGCAGAGAAACTACCTACATACATGTAGGTGGCAAGTGTGGGGTGGAGGGCTGCCAAGTGTGTCCTAGAGAGTTCCATTTTCACAGAGAAACGCACGACGCATAATTTTGACCCCTGGCAGGTAAAAAGTGGGGGAGAGGAGGCAAAATGCGCTCTGCTGCAACACTAGAGAGACATATTTCTTGGACAGGTCGGCCAGCTGACAAGTGGCGGGAGAGAGAGGTGCCTGTGGCTCAGTTGGAAATACAGTACCAACCAATAAACCAACCGTTCGGATGCCTTGCGCGTCCCACTTGCGCTTGTAGTCAGCCAGCAGAGCTTCGCCACTAAGCGGCTCCTGCCCAGTTCTGCCATTCGCCACGTATTCCTCGAATTCTGCGTACAGTGGGTTGGTGTGCCCTGAAGCAAAAAACACACAGTACATGAGGAAGGCAGCGTAAGGTGGTAGAAAGGAGAAGAAGGAGACGGCGGCGGTCCTACCGAGCACATTGTCAAAAGAGCGGCACGACAGGCTCTCGACCTCGAGGTCGAGCGAGGACAATGAGCGGATGGCGCTGTACGGGAAGATGGACTTGAGGTCCAGCTCGACTCCCGCCCTTATGAAGGAACGGAGAAAATCCATAAGGCTTGTGCCGGCAGCTGCGGAAGAAAAGTGAACAACTGGCGCGCTCCAGCAGAAGTCAGAGACGCACACGCACAGTCACACTGCTGCTAGGCACTCACCAACATAGTTCAGAACGTCGCAGAAGCGAAGGGGGCCGGCGCCGATGCTGAGGTAGCGGTTGTTCTTGCCATTGATCCTCACCTTGCCAAATCGGTCTTTCAGCTTCTTCAAGAAGCCGCAGCCTACCAGGGCCTGCGGAAGCGCTGTCAAGCCGTCAGTGAACTGGTGTGAAGATGCGTTATGCTTCTACTGTGCACCTGAAGATCGAACTTTGAAGAATTGAATCCCATGAAGACGGTTTTCTTCACGTAATTGTCCAAGAGCTTCCGACCATTCTGCAGTTGTTCAACGTCAAATTCGCTTCCGCGAGCCTTTGCGGCCGTCATTCTGTCATTCAACCGGTCATAGTACTTCCGCACACGAGGCCCTTTCAGTTTGGCGGAACGATCGGCGAACTCGACGAACACATCAATCAGCCCGTCCACCCACCCTTCGATACTGGGCACTTCCACTGTCCTCATAACATAGCGCACAAGGGACTCAGAGGTCTCCGTCTCCGTGAGACATATGCCGGCCAGGAATGGAGTCATGAAGGCCTAAAGAAGAGAGGGAGATGGAGGGGGGAGGGTGGTCGAGTTTTGAGGGGAGGCAAGACTCGCGGGAGCCCAAATATGGAACGAGCCTGAAAGGCCAGCGTAGGGCCCATGTAGAACCACTCCTGCGCCTCTTTCGAAGCCCCTATGGCCGACCCATTGTATGTCTCGAGGTCAAATATAATTGTTGGTGCATAGGCGAAGTCACGACTCGAAATTTTGCCAAGCCCCAAATTTTCAAGCCTTAAAACATAGGGGAACGATAAAAGCAGGCGCTATGACAAAGCACTCGGCCCACCACCCTCCTCCAACCTGGCAATGAGTCCAGGTTTGGGCTTGAACCTTTCTGGCTTGGGGGCGAAGGTCAATCGTTGGGAAATCGAGAGCATTTTGTCGAGATTGGAGTAGCTGAACCTCCACTTCTGAAGTCGACAGCCTCTCTCGTGCCTGCAATATGTAAAAGTGGGGATGTGCACTATCGGTTAGCGGCTCACGAATACAAGCACGCTCCTCTGCAGTGTGTTATGATCACAGCTCACTTGTAGACGGAGTTGGAGTGAAAGAGGTAGATTTTGCAGTATCTGCATCTGAACAACAACGTAGTCATCATAATATATGTAGTTCAGTCGGTACATATGTATGTATGTAGGTACCTGGAGCCCTTCTCTCCCACAGACAGAAATCTGTCCATGTTGGTGATTAGACGAAATCTCCCCTCGTCAAACAGCAGATTCGCCGTGTCGCAGAGCCTAACGAATGGGAAGAATGGACCGAGCGACGCGACCAGCTTGACGTTGGTAGAGCCCTCCGCCATCGGCTGCAGTGTGAAGATCTGTAAGCGCACATTGGTTGTGGATGTGACAAGCAAGACGAGAAGCTGGTGGGACGCCGACTGGCCTGCATGTCGCCCCTCCACGTAGAGGCCACACTCTGTAGGAAGCGTTTCTGCTTTTGCAGGTGCCTTCTGGCGGCGGCCGTCGGAAAGACCAGCCCCTTCCTGCGGCAGCGGGACGCCAACCGGTCGGCGCGACCCTTGAGACTGGACCACCGCTTGCTAAAGCTCTCGAACGTCCTTCCCTCCTTCAACACCTTAAAATCTCCTAAGGCCATGAAAAGTGTGAAGGTGGGATCAACGTCGTTCTTCGCCTTTCGTGTGTTGTACTGGTGGACGCAACCAGCGTTTAGATAGTCTGAACGAATGAAGGGGAGTGGCTGCTAACAGCTCATAAGGGCGCCGCACACGCTCTCTCACTCTTGCAGAATCGATCGGACTGTGTTCATGCAAACTAGACATCTTAGGAGAGAATAGGCAGCCTCACAGAAACGTAATTTCAACCGTGACAGCTGCCAAACCGAGAAGACTCCAGTCAGATGGCACATTTACACGTTCCATCAAACGCTCATAAATGTGAAACATCCGGAGATACTCTAGACTGTCAGCCACTTCCTTGGCGCTCCTCGCATAGAAGCGAGTCACTTTAGTGTTTTCACTGCTAGTGAATAAGCGAAGGTTAAGGTTTATGTCAATTAGCACAAGAGAAGCCATAATGCGAATGGTTACGGGCCTAGCGCGTGCGCGAACGGCTGTCTGGATTACTTCACTAATCGCTACGATGTCACTACGAGTGACGACGCCATCTAGTCTGTAGGAGAAATTGAATTTCCTAGAGTTGGCCTTAAGAATCCTGGTGCTACAGAAACGACGATAATGGGCGCGGCAGCGGAGAAAGGACTGTCTGAAGTCCCTCAGTCTTGTAAGGAAGGCCAAATAACCCATCCTGTTCTCACCGGATTTCTTTCTCGGGGTGCTTGTGCTGGGCTGGGCGGCGGCCGATTCCTGGAAGTCGGCCTTCAACCGGTCGACCGCCTTCCGTCGCCGTGAGCTGCTGATTTCAGGTTGTATGTCGTCGTCGTCGTCGACTTCGTCTTCCTCTTCGGGTTGCTGAGCAGGAGGAGGATCGTCGGATTGGCCGTCGTCGTAGAGACTGTCGTCCTTGCGGGGCTGCGCATAAGATGAGATGGTATGGAGAGTGATTGACAAAAAAAATCGTGTGTGTGTAGACACAAAAAATTTTGGTTAATGTAAGACGCCAGAAGCGCCGTAGGTACCTACAGTACAGACTGACAGACCCCTGTTCCGCGAACTCGAGAGGGCGAGCGCTTGGGAGAACCACGAGCGGGCGCGAGTGCCTTGCGAGCGCCCCTCGGGGTTGGGGATCGCGAGGGCTCGTCGTTCTGGTCGTCGTCGTCGTCGTCCTCGTGCGGCACCACTGCCTTGGACTTAGGCGGCGGCCTCCGCTTGACGACCTTTCGTTTTGGGGGGGATGGGGCCGAACTCTCTTCGCCCGAACTCTGCAACAGTCCGAGTAGAACTGAGAGTGAGTGTTGGAAGGAAGATGCGAACTCTATCGTGCGACACTCACCACCACACGAGCTCTCGCTCGCTTCGTGTCCTGAGGAGGGGGAGAGTTCACTTCCCTGGCCTGGCTGTCAATCAGGTCGCTCTCGGGGAGATGTTTCTGCGGCGCCGGGATCGTACTGGCGTCGGCGTTGTCGATGAAGGAGCTAGGCGGGAGCAAAAACAATCGGGAAAAACTTCCCAATGATAGCTTTTAATTTACTAGAATTTAATTGAACTTAGGTAAAGTTAATTTAACATAATTTATTTATTTTCAAGATTGAAAAAAATTTAATTTAGCTTAAGTTAATTTTTATATGTTTAGTTTATAATTTAATTAAATTGACTTTTGTTTAATTTAGTTTTTTAAAATTCATATTTAATTATACACTCACTCATCTTCATAGTCGTCTGGCGTCGCCGCTCTTAGAGGCCGCTTGGAGGCTGCCTTCTTCTGCGGCTGCTTCCGCTTCACTGCCGGTTTGGCGACTGTGGCCGGCGGCGCCTTCTTGGTTGCCGCCGATGGCTGCTTCTTCTGGGAAGCCGCTGGCTGCTGCTGGCGCTTGGCTGCTGGCGCCGCTCTTCCTCTGGCCGCAGCTCCCCTACCACCCCTGCCCCTTCCACGCCCTGTCGAGCCACCTCTACCCTGACCGAAATAGAAGTGGAAATGGACGTGCTTGCCATCCAGCAAGGCAGCCGATCCGCCAGCGCCGTCGTCTGACGAAGGAAGGGGGAAGGAACTGAGGGAGGGGAATAACAAGGGGGGAAAACTCAATGCGCTATAATACCTAGCGCCTGAGAATATTGATACCTGAAAAGTTGACGAGATCCTCGTCCATAATGGGCTCCTGGTCGCCGTATTTGCCCGGCAGATGTGGATAGGGAGGCAGCAGACGCCTCGACGGCATACGGCGAATGAGGAGAATTGAGAATAGCGCAATGTGTAAGAAGGGATACGATACGTAACGAGCGGCATGCTCGATGGGAAAAGCGAGGAAGGGAAACACTTTCATCAACAACCTCTCTATTCTCTTCCCCAACGTCTCCTAGAGGGGCGCAAAGGCCATAGGCCTAATCGAAGGATCAAAAATGGAGCCTAGGTAAAAACCAAGATGAAACATCACAGCAGTCAACACAGCCTCGACTCAGCCAGTTGGGATGGCAGACCATGGGAACAGAATCGAATGTAGGACACTCAGACGTCGAACGGAATCAGGAGGACAAAATCGGCATTCGCCAGAATTGAAGCGCGCGCTCACGCGAAGCACTACTCGGTGGCACCAACCGTTTCGGCGGCGGCGGAGGTAACCCGATCTTCCCAGAGCTGAAAATTGGTAACCTAATTGAACCTCTGGCGAGGAGAATTGTGGTGCTACCTAGAGACAGTGACTGGGCGAGAAACTCGCCTCTTGCATCTGCAGGACAGCTGGCATGATCTCTTGTCGTAGCTCGGTCGAACTCAGCCAAGCCGACTCGTCCAAGCTGAGGTTGATCCTGGGGGACTTGTCGACCACTAAAATAGAAGAAGCTGTTCTGCGCTTGAAAAACTCTTTGACAACTCGCGGGCTGTTACAAAATTTGTAGAACAATGTCAACTCACACTTGAAGTATCTCGAGCTGTTTCGTCCCCTCAACAGCTCGTAGAAAGCGTACGTTATTCGCGGGCCACTGAATAAATATGGTAGATGTCGGCGACAACCGGTGCTACTCGCACATGCGGGCACCGAGAAATTTAACCTAGCGGCAAAACTTCAAATAAGAATATACTGCAACTTCTTACTCACTTTTTCGTCAGACTGGTCTTGGCCCCAAAGAATCCTCCCTTCGGGCCGGGTAGCTGGCTCGCCACTGTCTAAAAGAGGTCATCGTTGGCACGTAAGCCTTTGAGAGAAGAACGCATCCTATATAAACACTCGCTACATTTCCAACTCACTTCGCCAAATACGATCATTTTCGTGGGATCGAATCGAATGCCGCTGTCGACCATAGTCGCCAAATCGCAGAACTCGGGCCCATCGCCATCCGCGGCTGAGAGGGCTTCCTGCACTGACCCCAAAAGCGCCCCCTGTTGACTGGCGTCGTGCAACTTGAACACTTGTTGGCCGCGGGCATTCAGAAAATTCCCGAACTTGTCGTCCGGGGCCTTGACGGGAATAGTAGTGGCGGGATAAAAATGTGAGAGGGTACTACAATGATAATCGATTGCTCACCACCGATTCTTGTCTCTGACTGGTGGATTGCTTGGGTGGGGACGTCGTCAGCAGAGTGTTCTTCTCGCCCTTCTTCTTTATCCTGGGGCCCGGTGGAGGAATCGGCTGAGTCGGGGCGGGCTGCAGTAGAATAGAGTACAATTGTATGAGCAATACAATTATTTGCATGGGCTATAAAATATACAATTGTTTGCGAGTCCTCAAAACACAATAGGAAAAAAACACAATAATATGTAAGAAGATACGAATGACTGTTTTACCGCGGCTCGGACGGCCGTTCGGCGAATGGGCATCGGCATGGCGTCGTCGGTGCGGTTCTTGTCGTCGTACTGAAGACAGGTTGTACACTTGTTTGTACACTGCGGTAGCCCATGTATGTATGTTCGGATGTACGGTAGGTAAGATTTCCCGCCCAAAATACCTCGAGTTGGCCGCTATTCTTCAGGCGCTTGGGGGCCGGAATCTTGGGCGTAGGCGGCGAAAGGTCTTCCTCGTCTTGCTCACTCTCGTCCTCCTCCTGCTAAGAACGCAGATTTGACGGTGTGAAAAGGGCGAACGTACATTCTAGAACTTCTAAGTGCACTGTATGTCCCGCTCCCCCCTCCCAATACTTGATATTATATGTACCTGAGGCTGGGCGCTCTTCTTCGAGTGTTTGGGGGGCGCTTTGCCCGGTTTCTTTGCCTTGGGTGCCGAAGTGTCCTCGTAGTCACCATCGCTCTCTTCTTGCTGCTAAGAGCGAATATTTGACAGTGTGAGATGGATTTTGAACTGTTAAGTGTACGATATGTAACTTTGGGCCAACACTTGACAAATACTGTATGTACCTGGGGGTGAATGCTGCGCTTCGGGTGCTTGGCCAGCTTCTTTGACTGGGGCGGCAAAGGGTCCTCATCGGAGTCCTCCTGATCGCTCTCTTCATCCTCCTAAGTGGGCAAGTTTGACAGTGTGAAAAGCTAGGGAAGGATTTTAAACTTTTCAGTCTACGATATGTGAATTTGCCTCACGACTCGATAAATATGTACCTGGGGTTGAGCGCTGCGCTTCGGGTGCTGGGGGACCGCTCTGGCCGGTTTCTTTGGCTGGGCTGGCAAGGGGTCCTCGCTGTTGCGGGTCTTCTGCTAACAGCGCAGTATTGACAGTGTAAGTGGGTTGAGTTGCGTTTATTTTGAACATTTTTCAAGTGAACGGGTATGCAAGTTTTTAAAAATAAAACATTCGATAAAACACCTGGCGCTGGCGCTTCGACTGAGTTCGGGCCATTTTCGAAGACTTCAAGCGCGAGGGGCTTTCCTCGTCGTCGTCGGACATGTCCTAAGAGCAAATTTTTACACTATGGAAGACGTTCAGAACATTTAAAACGCAACGACTCTACTATGTACCTCCTCTCCAGACTGCACAAAAGTGGGCGGCCGAATCGGAGGTGCCCTCTTTCTCTTTTTGGGGGCGTCGGGTGGCGTGCCCAGGAAGATGACTTCGTCCTATTTAGGAACACATTGTATACGCTACTGTCTCGCACATAGCAATACCTCATAGGTACAAATTACAGCTATTAATATTGCGGTACCGACATTTTTAACCGCCGTCTTACAGAACGACTTTTGTTAGGTACATATGTATGTACGTGCAGCAGTGCACCACTTCAATACACCAAAATAAGCGTTAGCACCTCCTCGCGCTGGCGGCTGCTGCCTGGGGGGGCCTTCTTCTTGAGCGCCTTGTCAACCATCTATAGAAAAAACTTTTTCATTAACTACAACGCGGCTACAGAAGACACAGGAACCAAGTTCACCTCTCCGATAGCGTAAATTTCCGAGTCGCTCATCGGTGGAGTGGGAGGACAGGACAGGACAAGTCGTTTTGAAAATGGAGCGGGGAGCGCCTGACGACGCCACTATTTCAACACTTCTTATCAGTGTTTGGGAACTTCCCCATGACCCCCAGAACTTCTGTTGTTTGCGCAGTATTGCCCGGGCGGGGGGGCTAATACGCTCGTAAAAACTGCAAGCCCCCAATCCGGTTGCGCTGAACTAGGGCTTAGAAGCGTCAGATACACTGCACTCGGCAGAATTCCGTACTGTTATCGAGTTGTTTTGACTGGGAAACAGACCCTAGGTTGATCCGTGCACAGAGTCAAGCGGTGATTAGGGCGCGAAGTGCGCAGTTTTTTCATGCGTCTGCACATTCCAGAGCAAAGGTGCGACACGTAGGAGTGTTAGCGGAATGGCCGATAAGGGTCACGCCCAGTTCGACCTCGGCTACAGTAATCCTTGCCTAGCAATAACAATCACAAGGCGGTTTCCTGGTACGGTAGGCACTCCACACCTTCTGAAACAACCGCTAGTGGTTCGTTGACAAAAGGGCCAACTGGTGGCAGGGCCGGTTTGTGTCCTCGCTTGCATATAGAGCGGATTGAGTGACATATGCTAACACAGACAAGAACGCCCACTGAGCTAGCCAGACCGGTCCAATATGACACTCCGATTACAACCCAAGGCGCGCCCTCGCCTTTGGAATACGACTGTGGAGTTTCTGTTGGTTCGTGTTGTGTCGTTGCGACATCCGCTTTTGCGTGAGCAGTTGTGGCGGTAGTGAATTTCGGCCTAGAAATATCAAAGGCCTCACTCGGTGTCTGGACTGTGCCGCCCACACTTCCATCTGCGCTAATAGTTGGCAGACGAGCATGCGAAGCTGCCGTCCGCGGGACCGAACCAGTTGCCTCGGTAAATTGTGCCGCCCACTTTTGAATTATTCGTAGAGACGAAGTTGTGGTAGCGCGGAACAACTCTTCTGTAGATGTATGAGTGCTCATAGTAGGGCCGGCGAACGCAATTCTGCCAGTCTGTGAGCGTCCACTACTGATAGCCTTGCGCCAGTGAGAGACGGGCTCAAGAAGGCGCACTTCCCGCGCGCGTTGTACGACCGCTGTCCATACAGCACCATTGCTTGCTGTCGCCGTCGGCAGCGGCGGCGAAATTGCAGTAGTAGTAGTAGGCAGGCCGTCGGGCAATGCGGGTGGCGCGGAGCCACAGTTGAAGTCCGACTCAAGAGACAGCTCGCTGCTGAGACGTCGGCATCTTCTCAGTCGACATACGTTTGCTTTGAGCAAATTCACCGCCCCGGCAATATTTAGCCTCTTCAAGTTAGAGCTGAAATCGCTGCACTTGATAACAATGATGGAGCTGAAAGAGGCGTCAACATAGGTCGCCTTCCTGGACTCTGGTGGCAAACTGAGAATAGCTTGATTCCATTTGCAATCTAAATAATTCCCTTTGAAAGAACAACCGCTCGCGGTAGATAATAGACAGATTATAGCCAAAGGGAAGGGGCCCATTATACCGCTTGAATAGAAGGTAGGCCTGCGCGCATAGTGGCACCGCGGCGCGTGAAGTGAGCTAAGGTAGTATGGGGGTTGGCCGGCGGAGCGCGCTCGCTCGGCTCGTTTTTGTGATGCAAAAGAGCGCCAGAGCTCCGTCTATTTCAGGAACAAGAAAAATGCCTCTCCCTGTAGTTTACGACAGTATTTTGGCCATGGCCATGCATCTCGTCTGGGAGCCAATCAAGCGGCTGGCGCAGGGAGAAGCTTTGAAAATATTCGTCGTGCGCTCGGTGGAGGGGGGCGGCGAGAGCTGGGTGAGGAGGTCACTGCGGATCACCAACGCCATGGCCCAACAGGCAGACCTAACGATCTGCGATGCCACCTGGGGCTTGCCAGAAGCGCTCATTTACGAGGCCGGGAGTGACACAACGTAAGCCTTGACAAAGAATGGTTGACAGATACCGAAATTCCTAAATTACAAACTGAATTGCTTTTGTGTGGTGGGGTATACAGTACGTTTAAACTTCAGGTACACTGTCACTGGAGGGTACAGCCCAGACTGCAACATCATCATGGTTGAAAGCGACTTCCAACAGTCGCCGCTGACTCCGGAGACGGCAGCACGAATCGAGCAGCTACTCGACAATGGCTGCATCTACCTATTCATGTACGGCTATGGCGCTATGGCACGTTGCGAAGACTGCCTTCGCCACCTCTTCTTAGAGCCGTTGAGACAAGCGGTGAGTAATACATAGTAGGGCGCTGTGAGCTCGTGTGCCTATTGATTAGGTGCTTCTAAATTGCTCATGCCATTCCAGCGCGGCGAATGTTTGGCGTCGCTACCGTGCGCAGAGCACACAACTCCAGAGGAGGGCAACGAAGGGACGCTGCTTCAGTGGCGGGTGCGCGTGCTGGACTGGGGCGACGGCGACCTCGACCAGTGGCTGGAAATGCCAGTCAATGAAGAGGATGACAACGAGGCCGTCCAGGGGCCGAGTGGCGAGTGAAAATCAACATGCCGCGCCGTGCAAAACCTGTTTTAGGGATTTTGTGAGAGTTCTTCAAAAATGATGAGCATTTGAATTTCTTTGTTGTGACTTCTTGTGGGCCGGCTGCTGGCTTTTGTGCAGTTGACGCAAACTCGGACCGAACTTTGCGCACTCTCTGCTTTCGTCTAAGTCAGACTACTGACCACGCGCAGACATCACTCGAGTTGCAATCACAAACGACACTTGAACGGACCGAGTGCTTAGGCTACACTTTGCTACTAACCAACGACAATAACATCACTCGACACATAACTTTGACTGCCGAACATGGTGTGTGCGAAAAAGTTATTAACACACTTTCATGCGTACCATGCATCGAGAACTGAAAATTATGTCGACAAGCAAAAATTATTTTTGACGACATTTACATACCTATGTACCTTTACAACTTAACTTTGAGAAACATTTTGTCTGGGGGTGGAAGCAAACTAATCGTCACACTACTACTGCCGGGGTACGGTAGCGGAAAAAATATTTTTGAAAATCGATTCCGGATCAGTTTTCGACGGGGAATCGCGTGGTGCAGTCCATTTGGCCATAAATCATCGGAATCGGGCGCTAAAACGGCCGAAAGTCAAAAATTGGAATTTTCGACCCCCGACGGAGACCGGTTGCCAAATCAGAACTCAAGATTTCCTCGGCGGATTTCAGAGATTTTGGTCTTAAACGAAAGAGAACATGTTAATCTTGCCGATTGGAGATATCTGGCCCGATCCAACAACTCCCTGATTTACTAGGATTTTTTAAAGGCAAATTTTTGTCAAAAAACCACTTTCGGCTACCGTAACCCGAGAAACGCGTCGGCCGATTGGCTCGGGATTTTTTTTCCGCAAAAGCTCTCGTCGAGGGCTATAACATATCCAATGGACATCGAAATGGGTCCATGATTCCAAAAAGTAGCCTTAGGGGAACACCCTCTCAGTAAGTAAATTTTCAAATTTTCGAATTTTTCTCAAAATTTTTCCACCACGCGAAAAAAACGAAGGCGCGAGCACCCCTAGTATCCCTCGAGAGCTATCGAATAAAAAAAAACCCGTCCAAATCGGGTGAACCACGCGCGAGAAATCTTGGGGCAAAAAAGTTAGTCGGTGTCAGCTCCACTATAGCACTCCGCCCCTTTTGGGGTCGGAGTGCTAACAAGCTGTTTTAAAAAAGTTGAGTTGTTTTATTAATACAGAGTGGTTTGTGAGTGTTTTAAAGTGGAAGAGTAAAAGAGTGGATACTTTTGTAAAGTATTTCGAAGCCTTTCCGATATGACGCGCGCCCGCCCGAAGTCCACTATTCATGCGCTACTTCTGACACGCTCCTTTCTGAGAGGTTCTTGCAGGGCAACATTGGAATCGCCCGGGATTAATTGTTTGAGCAAGACACACGCATTTCTGAGCGGTTGTTGCAAGGCAACATTGGGATCGCCCGGGATTAATTTTTTTAGCAGACAAAGTTGTTCGTCAGACAAGGGTTTAAAAAAACAAAAATATTTCTTTAGGAATGACCGTTCAACAACTGCCTCCACGTAAGCTTTCAAACGGTCGAACGAATGCCGCTCTACAACGTAGAGCAATTTCATGCTAAAAACGCGAGAATGTCGCTTTTCGCGGTGCGTGTTTGCGTAATTAAGAAAATTTTTAATGCCAAGTGAAAGAGCACGTCGAGACCTTTTAGTTGACCTATTGCACGGCGCTCTACGACGTAAGACGAGCGTGTTAGACCCGTTTTGCGTTTTGGACCTTCGGGTTACTGTAGCGCGCGCAATTCAAACTTTTGAATTTCGACTTCTCTTAACGGAATTATCAGTGTACCGAAACCTATTCAAGGAACTCAAGATCGTCTCTCTATGACGGAAGACGAGCGAGTTAGATCAGTTTTGCGTTTTAAACCTCTGGGTTACTGTAGCTCCCGAAATTCAAACTTTTGAGTTTCGACCAATAGAAGAACAAATGATCAGTGAGTCAAGAGCTTTCCAACCAACCCAAGATCGTCTCCGTACGACGCACGCTGAGCGAGTTAGAGCGATTTCTGCGTTAGAAACGCGAGAATGTCGCTTTTCGTGTTGCGTGTTTGCGTAATTAAGAAACTTTTTTATGCCAAGCGAAAGCGCACGTCGAGACCTGTCAGTTGACCTATCGCACGCCGCTCTACGACGTAAGACGAGCGAGTAATAGCCGTTTTCAGTTTGAACCTTCGGATTACTGTAGCGCGCGCAATTCAAACTTTTGAACGCCGATTTCTCGAGGCACATTACCGGGTTTTTCCGCTTAAGCGCCCCCCCACCCCCGCATACGCGCCCCGGGGCGCTTACGAGGTTTTCACTGCCACATAAGCGCCCCGGGGCGCTTACGTGGTGCCAAAGTTTTTCGCCACGATGGCAGTAAAATAGCGGGTCCGACGGGTAAATTACCCGAGAAAGCTTGGGATATTGCAAAAACATCACTTCTCAGACCTATGTTAGGCAAGCTTTAATGATATGTGAAGCTGTAAATTGCTCAAATCGCGCATATATGTGGTTTGGCAGAGGTTGAGGAAGCTGTGTAGGTCGCTCACACCGAGTTACAGGGCCTCATTTTGTTTTGAAGTTCAGTGTAACTGCCCGATGTGATGTCTTTGGGGCTGGAAATTGTCGGTTGGACACTTAGAGAACCTTATAAATGCACAGAAAGCCATAATAAGTCACCAGAACTCTCCTACAATACTTTAGAGCATTTTCCGTTTTAGCGCCCCGGGGCGCTTAGATGGCGTCAACTTTAGGTAGTCTCAGGACCCATTTCAACGTAAGCGCCCCGGGGCGCTTAAGCGGAAAAACCCGGTACCAGTAAGTCGAGACCTTTTCGTAAAGCCCAAGATCGCCTTCCTACGACTTTCCAATGCTGAGATCTAAGAGCGTGACGCACGAACGAACGAACGGACGAACGGACGCACGCACGAAAAGCTCTCATAGGGGTTCGCCCGGCTGAGGCCGGGCGAAAAAAATCGTTTCTGGACCTCGGCAGGCTTTCCCATGTCGCGCTCCTCGTAGCAGCACAGAATTTCTGCCTTTGGATGGCGACTTAGAATGGATTTCAATGTCTCGATCAAAGGTGTCAAACTCTGAAATTGAAACTGGGTAAATGTCTCAACAAGGCATACCGTGCAGGAGTCCCTGCAGAGAAACACTCCGATTGCGCCGAATGCTGTGCGTACATATAGGTAGGTACACCACATTTCAAGCAGCGTTCCGAATATCAAAACACTAAATTGTCGCTAGTCTCGCGGAAAATTACTTGAAGAAGATTACATTGTTATGAGAAAGATATTTAAAGATTACATCTTTACTGTAAGAAGAAGAAGATTTGACTTGGTTTTTTGCGCGCTTGATTTGACTCGAAAATTAAATTTCTCACTGGAAAAAACTCGAATCTGCAAACAAGCTGTTTTAAAAAAGTTGAGTTGTTTTATTAATACAGAGTGGTTTGTGAGTATTTTAAAGTGGAAGAGTAAAAGAGTGGATACTTTTGTAAAGTATTTCGAAGCCTTTCCGATATGACGCGCGCCCGCCCGGAGTCCACTCTTCATGCGCTACTTCTGACACGCTGCTTTCTGAGCGGTTCTTGCAGGGCAACATTGGGTTCGCCCGGGATTAATTTTTGAGCAAGACACACGCATTTCTGAGCAGTTGTTGCAAGGCAACATTGGGATCGCCCGGGATTAATTTTTTTAGCAGACAAAGTTGTTCGTAAGACAAGGGTTTAAAAAACAAAAGTATTTCTTTAGGAATGACCGTTCAACAACTACCTCAACGTAAGCTTTCAAACGGTCGAACGAATGCCGCTCTACAACGTAAGACGAGCGAGTTAGAGAAGTTTTGCGTTTTGAACTTTTGGGTTACTGTAGCTCGCGATATTCAAACTTTTCAGTTTCGACCAATAGAAGAACAACTGATCAGTGAGTCAAGAGCTATCCAGCAACTCAAGATCGTCTCTATACGACGCACGCTGAGCGAGTTAGAGCGATTTCTACGCTAAAAGCGCGAGAATGTCGCTTTTCGTGGTGCGTGTTTGCGTAATTAATAAAATTTTTACGCCAAGTGAAAGAGCACGTCGAGACCTTTTAGTTGACCTATAGCACGCCGCTCTACGACGTAAGACGAGCGTGTTAGAGCCGTTTTGCGTTTTGGACCTTCGTGTTACTGTAGCGCGCGCAATTCAAACTTTTGAATTTCGACTCTTCTTAACGGAATTATCAGTGCGCCGAAACCTATTCAAAGAACTCAAGATCGTCTCTCTATGACGGAAGACGAGAGAGTTAGATAAGGTTTGCGTTTTGAACCTTTGGGTTACTGTAGCTCCCGAAATTCAAACTTTTGAGTTTCAACCAATAGAAGAACAAATGATCAGTGAGTCGAGAGCTATCCAACCAACCCAAGATCGTCTCCGTACGACGCACGCTGAGCGAGTTAGAGCGATTTCTGCGTTAAAAACGCGATAATGTCGCTTTTCGTGTTGCGTGTTTGCGTAATTAAGAAAACTTTTAACGCTAAACGAAAGCGCACGTCGAGACCTTTTAGTTGACCTATCGCGCGCCGCTCTACCACGTAAGACGAGCGAGTTACAGCCGTTTTCCGTTTTGACCTTCAGGTTACTGTAGCGCGCGCAATTCAAACTTTTGAATTTCGAAGTCTCTTAGCGACATTACCAGTGAGTCGAGAGCTTTCCGTAAAGCCCAAGATCTCCTTCCTACGACTTTCCAACACCGAGATCTGAGAGCGTAACGCACGAACGAACGGACGCACGCACGCACGAAAAGCTCTCGTAGGGGTTCGCCCGGCTGAGGCCGGGCGAAAAAAGGGTGCACTTTTTTAATAACTCAAGAAAGAAAAGGCCAGATTTCTTCAAACTTTCTGTGTGCTAACTAGAAACAATTGTCTACACAATGGAAGAAACCCCATCTTATTCGGTTGCGCCACGCTCGAATGCGCCTCAATCAAAGAGACCCTACTTTTGACCGAAACGACGCTTTTCAGCTCGATTGCGCATCGAGGCCGTCCAGCTGACCGAAAAGCGTCGTTTCGGCCAGAAGTAGGGTCTCTTTGATTGAGTCGCATTCGAGCGTGCCGCAATCGAATAAGATGGGGTTTGTTCCATTGTGTAGACAATTGATTCTAGTTAACACACAGAAAGTTTGAAGAAATTTAGCCGTTTCATTCTTGAGTTATTAAAAAAGTGCACCCTTTTTGGCCGATTTCGGCGATTTTGGCCATTTTGGGCCAAAGTAGGGTGTACGCGGCAGGCCATAACTATCGCTGTGGTGAACCGATTTTGCTGAAATTTGAAATGTGATATCAGGACACCTGGGGGTATAACTGGTGTAAAAATTATCAAGATTGCCCACCCTGTACAAAACCTCGAATTTTTCATGTGCGCCCCAAACCAGTGCGTGTTGCGTGATTATGGCAAAACACGCACCGCGCCAACACACTCCGACAGGGGTATCTAACGATGCACAAATCATTTGGGTTTCCCGAAGCACTAAGTCTGCAGACTCAAATAACCTTCAGTCTCTGCCTTTCTTGAACAGACTATAGTGGGTGGGCAGGGTGGACACCAAACGGGGTCACGCTCTACAACGTAAGACGAGCGAGTTAGAGAAGTTTTGCGTTTTGAACTTTTGGGTTACTGTAGCTCGCGATATTCAAACTTTTGAGTTTCGACCAATAGAAGAACAACTGATCAGTGAGTCAAGAGCTATCCAGCAACTCAAGATCGTCTCTATACGACGCACGCTGAGCGAGTTAGAGCGATTTCTACGCTAAAAGCGCGAGAATGTCGCTTTTCGTGGTGCGTGTTTGCGTAATTAATAAAATTTTTACGCCAAGTGAAAGAGCACGTCGAGACCTTTTAGTTGACCTATAGCACGCCGCTCTACGACGTAAGACGAGCGTGTTAGAGCCGTTTTGCGTTTTGGACCTTCGTGTTACTGTAGCGCGCGCAATTCAAACTTTTGAATTTCGACTCTTCTTAACGGAATTATCAGTGCGCCGAAACCTATTCAAAGAACTCAAGATCGTCTCTCTATGACGGAAGACGAGAGAGTTAGATAAGGTTTGCGTTTTGAACCTTTGGGTTACTGTAGCTCCCGAAATTCAAACTTTTGAGTTTCAACCAATAGAAGAACAAATGATCAGTGAGTCGAGAGCTATCCAACCAACCCAAGATCGTCTCCGTACGACGCACGCTGAGCGAGTTAGAGCGATTTCTGCGTTAAAACGCGATAATGTCGCTTTTCGTGTTGCGTGTTTGCGTAATTAAGAAAACTTTTAACGCTAAACGAAAGCGCACGTCGAGACCTTTTAGTTGACCTATCGCGCGCCGCTCTACCACGTAAGACGAGCGAGTTACAGCCGTTTTCCGTTTTGACCTTCAGGTTACTGTAGCGCGCGCAATTCAAACTTTTGAATTTCGAAGTCTCTTAGCGACATTACCAGTGAGTCGAGAGCTTTCCGTAAAGCACAAGATCTCCTTCCTACGACTTTCCAACACCGAGATCTGAGAGCGTAACGCACGAACGAACGGACGCACGCACGCACGAAAAGCTCTCGTAGGGGTTCGCCCGGCTGAGGCCGGGCGAAAAAATCGGCAGGGGTCAAGTGGTGTGCGGGGGGCTGAGATAGGAGCGAAGGAGAGAGAAGTAAGGGGTGGAGATGGGATGATAGGCAGGATAGATGGGCGACACACACACGCGCCTTACCTAACGGGCTCTCTCCTTGCAATTCAGATGCCCACTCAACGCACTCCGGACCGCTGCACGACCCGTTTAGCTAAGAACCCCTTTATATACCCCATTTTGGGCGTTGAAACATAGATGTCGCGGGTTGGAGACATTCCGATCGTTGTCGACTCAACGTGCGAAGAATTCGAGCGCATTGTCCACTGAACCGCTCAGGAATGCGATGTCTTTTCGCTAGCGATTACAGCGCCGCCTGGCGGATTGTAGTGTAAACGAGTTTGAGAGCGCTTAGTCAAATCAAAACAAATCGATAAGCGCTAGTAGCAGCGGCAAATTATTGTTTAGTGCGATTGTACGACCACTCGATGAAATGTCACGGGGGCAAACTCTATATTTTCGGTGCATCCACTCTAGGATATTCCACATTTTCATGTTCCCTTCTAGTTCGGAGTCCATTAAGTTGTAAACAAATCAAAATTTGATCACACCGCTTCATAGTAAAGGCAATCCGCGAGCAGAATCCAGTGTAGTTCCCCAAATTTGTCACTATTCAAATTCTCTCGCTCAAACTGTTCCATCGTGTCGAAATCGTTCCAATCCAAAGCTCGTGCTACGACTTTTCCGTGTGAGACCGCTTCATTTTGACAAATGTTCGTAGCGATCAAACTGATCTGACCAGGAAGGTCGGTTGGCACCGCGTTTACCCTACAACGAGCCGAACTCTACCAGTGCCATGTTTTACCAATCCGTGCCAGAACACGACGTCAAAATTCAAAATTTCAAATACTAGTATTACCAACCAACCCAAGCAAAGCCGCCGCGGCAATCGAGCACACGCCCGTTCCAGCGCCCAGTTCCAAAATCAATTTGTTTTCAAAGTCATTTCTGCCATATTTGTGCAAAATTCGCTCGAAATACTTGCACAATACCAACGCGGCATCCCACACAACCGCGCCAACGTCGCCGATCGACTGCTGAGATATGTCGAGCACCAGAGTTTCATTATTCGGCAAGTCGAATTCGATTTCGCGGCAAAATTGCGGCATGCTTTTACGCAGCGGCGTTCAAACAGGCATTTTGAATTGCTAGACTACAGTACGAAAGGATAGATCAGGGCAGTGATCGCAGAGCGCTGTAACGGACGTGATATAACGGCATGTGCGTTACCATTTTGTCAACACGATTCAAATCAGCAGTAATTAGACTAATTATGCAAATTTTGTTCGAGAACGTCACGTTTCCTCGTGCAAATGACCAACACACTATCCTTACCAGTGCAAGAAATATACTCCTCGGAAAACTAGCTTTGGATAAGTGTCAATAATTCGTAGACTGCAGACAACGTAAGCGCCGCGGAAACGTTTTACATTGTTGTTTCTGAATTTTTTCGCGTACAAATTCTTTTGGGAAACGTAATTTTACCGGCAGATGATGCACTCCCACAAATTCACAGGACTGCGGCATTTTAGACCAAGCTACGCTAATCATAAAGTTCCAACGGCATAACTTAGGAAATCGAACCGAATGGCGGGTTATGTGGGTCGCTTTATAAATATCACCGCTAGGAATGCCATGCACTGGTACATAAGGATAGTGCGCTTACAGTTCACAGATAGTAACGATGTTACACATCGCACACAAGTGCACATATTTTGCTCTGCAGATGAACCAAACGACAAAAGCGTTACTCCTTGGCCATATGTATTTTACAGATTGCGCAGCTGACTACTAAAGAGACTCAATTACAACATGTCACTTGACGAGACGCGCATTGAACTGTCTGCGTCGTAGAGGCGTTGTTTATATTTCATCGCATTATAGGGGGTTAGATCCTTATCAGAGCGCCCAAAGTTTTGAATTGCGCGCGCAATGGCGATTGAGAACCTAGCGGAGATTTGTAAGGAGTACACCAGCCAAACGCTGCACAATCAGAGCAGCTTGCCAACTGGCTTCCATCATAACAAGGCACCGGCACTGTTAGGTTGGCTGACGATAGTAGGGTTTGGTTTTCAATCGCATGGCGAATTGACAATCATAGAAGTTGTGAGGAGCATTGGCAAAGATGGGTGATAACAACGTTGGCTATGAACTGTGCGTAGGTAGTAAGTAGGCACTATGAGTAGATACCAAGTACGCAGGTACTGTGGTGCAGTAAAATATTGTTTTGTGAGGTTCAGAGGGTTTAATGGAGTGTAGTATAATTTTGCCGTGGTGTACAGTACATTCGTGTGTGGCGGTAGGATACTGTGTGTAGTGTAGTAGAAGCCACATACAAATGAAGTGTAGTGCAGCAACATGCTGCTAGTCCTATTACTGCAGTATGCTTAGTGTGCAATAGCTGTGCGTTGCAGTCTGGTCCGTGGGCCTCTTCTCCGTCACCGTCATCAGCGTGTGCGCGGCGGCGGGCATCTTGCTGATTTCCGTACTGTCAAAGAAAGTGTACAACACGCTGCTCACCTACTGCGTCGGGTTGGGAGTGGGCTCTCTGAGCGGCAGCGCCCTCTTTCATCTCTTACCGCAGGTGTGCAGATTAGATCTCGGCCTCGGCCGGGCGATACTACCCTACAGCGCAAGGGGGTGCGTGCGTTCGTCTTTGAAATCCGTCGGTTCGTAGACAGAGCGACGATTTCAGAGTTGTGAAAACACGGTTGCAACGCAAGACTGAGGCCAAAGACATCCGCTACATGTGACAATATATAGGTACTCTGCGACGTGCGAGTGTTCACGTTCGTATTGCGAAACGCAGAATGCTGATACGCAGATGTGGCCGACTTCGTAAGTGCGAACCGCAGCGAAGGAAAGCCGAGGAATTTGTCGTCCCTGAGTGCGCGCAGGACGAGTCACACTTCGGAGTGCCGATCCTCCCTCCCTCCCTCCCCTCCTCCCCCCCCGCCCCCCCCCCACCCGCAGCGCGGTGTGACCTGCATACCAATGTCATTCTTGCGGCGCGCCTTGCGCGCAGGGAGTTTTTGGAATGAAATCTCCTGCCGCGCGTGACGTAACCCAATGCGACCGCGGTGACGCGCGCCCAAATCGTGCATTCCTCGCGAGGGCACCTGGCGCCACCTAGATGTTCTCGTGTAAAGGTAAGAGAACTGCTCGCCACGCCCGTCTCAGACTCAGTGCGTCCCTTCCCCGGGCCTACTAGGCCAGTTGTTCGAAAGTGAGAGGACAATCTTCTGTCTTTCCAATCGTTCCACTTCCCAGCCCAAGCAAAGAACTGAATCAAATCGAAAGAGACCCAAATCCTTGTCGCGATGTGGCTTTTCCAATAATGGAATCTTTGGCTTTGTCGCTATGTGCTCATGTTATAAGAGAGCAAACCAATCACAGTCTCGCTCTATCCTAACTTTGAAACTCTTCACATGACAGGACAGAAGGTTAGTGTTCTACAGAACTTTGTAAATACCCTTTAGGCTTTTGGCTTCGGTGGGGAGGGCCATCATGACTACCTGGTGCTCTCCTGGTCGGCCGTTCTGGGCGTTTACATGTTCTACGTGGTGGACAAACTGCTCAAGTTCTTCATGCACCGAAGAAAGGTGCCTTGCGTCTAAAATGCGCAACTAAGTGCTGCGCTTAAGTCAAGCGAAAGATCCATGTTTGCAGGACATGAACAACCAGGCGACGAAGCAGCAGGGCTACGTGGAGTGCGACGAGTGCGACAAGCACAAGAGCTACGGACTCGACAGTCCCAGTCACGTGCAGTTGTCCGATCTTGGGCACTCCGCCTCCAATATTATTCGAGTGGGCCACGCTGACTGGCCGGCTGATGAGTGGGCTGAACGCTGAATGGGTGGATATTGAGTGGGCTGAACGCTGATTGGCCGATTGATTTGAACGATAGATGGTGATTGGCTGGTTGATTGGAAGACTGGTGGTGATTGGTCGGTTGATTAGACAGACGGGGATGGTGGTCGCCCGCTAAATGAGCGGGTATTCAATGGTGATTGGCAGGTTGGTTAGCATGTTGGTGCGATTGGCCTGTTGATTGGACAGACGGGTGATGATGGGCTGGTTGGCTATTTGATCAAAAGCTGGGTGGTAAGCAAAGTTGGCTGAGTCGGTTTGAAGTGAACAATGAACGCGGATCGATGATTCCGTTTGATTGGCCAACCCTTTCGAACACCAGTAAGCCGCGATTGGCCAATCCACCGACACACCAATCATCACCTTCCAGACCCAGCCTAGCGAGGCCTCGGTATGCTCCTTTCGCAACAACTCCGTGGGCGCCAGTGACGCGGCGGGCGGTCTGCCGGTGCTCGCATTGCCCCCGAATACCGCCAATACCCCTGAACATCACGTCGATGTGGAGACTGTGGTCAGCGAAGCGTCCTGCGTCAGTGACGGGGGAGCACACCAGGTGTGTGTGTGTTCTTTGCAAAGGGTCATGGACGGTAGTGCTAACTGGTGTGTACACTTTGTCTGGATGTATGTAAAAGCGCCGACGAGGGCAGTTTCACTCATGCGCGGCTGTTCAACCTTTGTGAAAGGATAAGCAGCTTTGTTATTGGTGTTTCGCGACATAAGTAATCACTTGGAAGGAGTACGTCGTCTAGTTTTCGTTGCAGAACTGGCAATCGTTTCGTTGCGCAATTTTCGAGAAGGGGGTGGGGTGGGGCTTGGGGGGGGGGTGGGGGGTGGCATCTAAATCGTGCCTAAATCGTTGCCAAGATGGCTTCGTTCACTCATAGAAGAGAGTGGCATTTCGGGGGGGGGGGGGCGCTTATTCGAGGATGGCACTGGTTCGAGAGGGGGGCGCTTACTCGAGTATTTTCGCACAATGCGCAACAACTCTCTCAGGCGCACGGCATCTGCGCGCACGATCACGAGGTGCGCTTCGAGGAGGGCGATTCAGTGGTCGGCACCGTAGCTTGGATGATCATCTTCGGCGACGGGTTGCACAACTTCATCGATGGGATTTCGATCGGGGCGGCTTTTTCGGAATCCCTACTTGGGGGACTGTCGATTTCCCTGGCCGTTCTGTGCGAGGAGTTCCCGCACGAGATGGGTGGGGTTTGTATTATTAAAAGCGGTAACTTTTTCGCCTGGTTCGGATATGTACTGTATGTTGTATTGTTGTGTATGTACATACCTGTAGCGTAAGCTGTGCATTCGTTGCTAAGATAGCGGTTGTCAGAACTTGTGTACTACTTATTTCTGAAATCTGGTAACCCTGCCGTGAATGGAAGGGGGGGGGGGGGGGGAGAAAGGTAGGGAGGGAGGAGAGAGGGAGGGAGGGAGGCAGGGAGGGAGGGAGGCAGGGAGGGAGGACGGAGAAGAGAGAGAGGAAGCGAGGGAAGAATTATGTCCGTTTTGAAGTCACTTTTGCTCCCGAGCGTTGCGTCAGGTGTCGGACATATGTAGCATTATGTGACAGTTCACCCATCTGAACTTGCCACTCCTTTCACGCGCCGTCGCGCGCGCGTCACAAAAGGAAGCGCGAACCCGACAGCCGCCGTGAACCTACGAAAATGCACCCTGGACGCATGTCGCGCTTGCGCGCACACAAACTGGCGTTGTAGCTTCCCTGTGGAAACTTCCTAGAGGTGTAATGCCGCTCCGTCGCACTCTTTCTAGTCTAGACGCATTATCGGAGGTTTAACACCGAGGGGACGTATAGCTCATTATATAACTTCGTCCCGTAGCGGGTCGCTAACGTCGTTAGTCGGGATTTTCACGCCGACTAACGACGTTAGTCGGAAACAAGTTAGTCAAGCAGCCGACTAAGTTGGGTGAGTCAGTCGCTCGGCTAACCTAAGTGTTGACTAACGCAGATGGGTTGGTGACTCAACTGACCGGGCCCATCGATTAACACAGCGTCCATAAAATGATCGAGTCTGCGGCCCGACTAATCTCCGCCGACTAACGTCGTTAGTTGGGGCCCGGCTAATCTGGCGGTAAATAATGAGCTAAGTGACAGGGTCATTGAATCTATTGTGGTACTTCGCGCTATACTGAAAAGCATGGTGCACACCAAACGCGCAGTGAGCCCGCTGTAAGAGATAGCGTTACGAAATAAGGCGTAGAGTTCTTAATTGCAATTAAGCAGTGGGACTGCAAATTGAAATAGTGTGGGAGTTGAAGTGTTGCGAAGTAGGATTGAGAATGGGATCTGAGATGGGGGTAGCAGTGGAGTACATAGATTTGGTGTTAATAATGGGCAGAGAGGAGCACTGCCATGGCGAAAGTTGACACTACTTCGTGTCAACAAGCGTACGTGACTTGTGCCTCGCTAGTAGTGTTACACTGTTGATTTGCATTTCGCCACGCGCCATAGCGCGCCCAACCAACCTTAGTAGCTTTCGAGTTCACGATGAAGTGTTACACTGGCGCCGCACAGGAGACGCACGAGTGAGTGTAAGTGTAAGGGGACGCAATCAAACAGAGAAAGAGCTCGGCTGTTGAACGCAAATGATGAGGCCATCCCAGTCATTAGCCGCATCGCACGCCCCTACCATAATACGCACGATTTGAAATAGAAACACGTTTACAAACAGCTCCTTTAGAAGATGGGCAATAGAACTAGGCACGGGCACAGGCAAGGGGGAACACAGAGTGTACGGATATTCGTGGGATGTGGCAGCGGCAACCCCTCACACTCGCCTTTCCATTCAGGCGACGTGGCCATCCTCATCAACGCTGGGATGAGCAACAAACAAGCGCTGGTCTACAACCTCCTGTCGGCCTCCGTCTGCTACGTGGGCTTCTTTTTGGGCATGGCACTCGGAGACCTGACCGAGTCCGGCAGCTACATCTTCGCCATCGCCGCAGGCATGTTCCTCTACATCTCCCTGGCCAGCATGGTGGGTGATTTCTAGTGACTGTTTGTAGGGGTATGAAGTGTTGCTGAAAGTGAAAGTTCATGAATGCTGGTCATGTTTCCAGTCTCTGGTTTTTCTAGAATTTTTGCCCGGATCCGGGGATCATCCAGTGTTGAAGTTCAATCAAAAATACAAGGCGGTCCAAGAATAGATCCTAAGCAGTTATTTCTATTGACCAAATTCAAGCTTTGCACTTCAGTCTTTCTCTTCTAGATGTAAACCACATCTCCATCTGTTCCTTCAGTTTGACAGCAACTGGAGACTGCCAATGGGGCTTATCAAAATAGTTGAAATTGCGAAGATATAACTGCATGTTTTGCAGAGGGTAAATCAACTGACAACAACCATAGCCAATCAATCATAGCCACCCAGTACTTTTCCCAGTCGCGTCCAGCGGATATGCCCAATTGCCACTGTGGACGAAGCTGGACGGACGTGCGAAAAGTTCTGGGGAACTATCTATGCTTTCAGAATCCTTTTCTTTTTCCATTTTCCCTTTCAATTTTCTTACGACAACGATGGAGGTGGTAAATCAATGGTGAGAAGTGCATCGTCAGACTAAAGTCTCCATCTGACTGATATTTGTCCTCTCACCCAGTCCAATTCCCTTCTGTGGGTTCCCTGACTGACACTTGTCCTCCATATCTTAACCAGTGAATTCTGCAGATTGCACCCTGGGACAGATGCACGTTCTATGGTGGAGGTAGTGTTGGCGGATGATCATGAGGTGTATGGGCACTGTTTCTAACATTATCGAGTTAATTCGAGCCATGCATTGATGGGAAAGCATGGCTTCTGAAGATACCAATCAACAGTTTCCATCTGAGGCATGTGCTTCCTTTTAGGCGGCCAGCCTTTCTCCACTTTCCCATCGTTGCAGTATTTTCGAAAACTTGTCACCCGCGTCAACGCTGTTTCAGGTGCCCGAGATGAACGAGGAGGTGGAGAAGCACATGGAAAGTCGTCGAGGCAAGGCCCTGACCATTCTGGCGCTGCAGAGCGCCGGAGTGATCACCGGCCTGGTGGCCATGTTCGTCATGGCCCGATACAATGCGGAGATAGATATCAGCTGGCTCTTTGATGAGAAGAGTAACTAATCAGTATGGGTCGATTCAGTTGTTGATCATGGTGACCTTTGATTGGTGAGTGTGGCTGGATCAGTTAGCAATTAACTCTACCATCTGGGCTCACTGAATATTTCATGGCCATCATTGTGTGAATGCCATATCTACAGTACACCAAGACATTTCAGTCGAGTTTTCAGCCGAGTGCAGACATGACACTCGTGTTTGCCCATTGAATCAGTCAACACGTACCGCTTACCAACTTTATTATTCACAATTGTCACTTTGTGCTGATCAAAGCCTCGATCAAAAGTCGTGATGATCAACAATTGGACACCGCTGGTTGAGCTGGGATGGAGATTTTTGAGAGGCATCAAAAGTTTATGTATGGCTTTCTTGCCACTAAAATACCTTCTCGGCTCAATTGGTGCCTAGGCGAGCTTTTACCATAAGGGTGTTCTTTTTTGTTTTAGCAGTTAAATACAGTAATTCAGAAAGGTTTGCATAATTTTGGCAACTGGGGCCGCGGTTGGAACCTCGGTTGGCTCTGTGTGTTGTGTCAGCCCTTGGCATTTGTAGGCTTCCTTTTGTTATGCCGTGCGGGAGTTTTATGTCAATTCTTGCTCCGCTCATGTGTTAACTACGCATCGCGCTATGTAGCTTGTCTTGGCCGATTGAGCAGCTACTGTAACTTGGGTTAGTGTAAGTGTGACGTTGTTACGCCAGCTCGGGTTTAGGTCCTTTGGGTTTTGTCTATCGGTTGTTGTGGCTATGGTAGCACTTCGTGCGTTCCTCCGTGTTTATGCATACAAACTTGTAGGTCTGTTCCTTCTCTAGTTCAACTGGAGACCCTTTACCGAGCGTGAAAATCTCCCCGTGTGGTAAGAACGACCAGTGTGCCTCCAAGCTGCCTACTTTGCTGATGATTCGTCGCTTTTGCGTAGGGTACTGTAGCGGTCCTTTCAAAAAATGTGCGTGGTTTTGACGTGATACAATTGTCTACGTAGTGCCTAGTCCTTTATTGCGGTTCCCTGTTACGGTTTGGTGGTGGTCGGTGCTTAGAAGTTGGCATATTCCTTTGCGACCTTGCCTGTAGCGCTATAGAATGAATCTGTGTTTATGACAGCCACAGTTTTGTCGGTGCGAACACACTGCAAGCACCAAAACACGCATAAAACATTTAGAACGCATACTCATACGCTGCAGCCAAACTTACCCATGTATAGCGGCCAGTCACCGTTTTACTTCTTCTGTTAGAAAGAATTACGGGACACATTTAGCCGCTAAGTATCCCGCCGCGCCGCTCTAAACGAGCGCTCGTTCGGATGCCTTTTGTCTAGTGTAGCCTCTAGCGCTTTTGGTGAAGAGTTTTGAGGTAGTAAGGTATGTGTGGGTTGAGGTGTGTATTTTGAATGTATACAGGGCGGTCAATATTCGCGCCGCAAACCAATTTGTTTCAGCACGAGCCCAAACTGACTGAATCGAGGGACGCATTAGGGGACGCATGTGCTTTACCTAAAACTTGGTTTCCATTATTTGATGCCCAAAGAGTTTCACAATCTGGAGATGCTGTCACAGAACTCCTGTGTACATGCGTGTACCAGGTAGGTTGCGAACTGCTATTCGATAACTCCTAAGTCAATTCCATTCTAGGAAAGTTCCCCCCCTAGTGGGGGGTAAGGACAGGTGAATTTGTTCGGGCTGAAGTTGAACAGGCTGTGTATCTCAGATGACTTCTCAGCCTCTAAGCTACACGAACAAATTCAGCGTGCTCTGCTCACACGCACGACGGTTCTCACATAGGCGCAACGCGCAGGCGGATACGCGCCTCACTCACCCGTCACCACTGGCGAAACGCGAGTAGGTGTCTACCACTGCACAACTCAAACAACGCAACGTGTGCAGTAAGCGCAGCTCAACATGTGCAAGTGCAACGACTCCCCCCCCCCTCCTCCTCCACCACCCCTCCACCCCTCCCCCCCTCACCCTCCCACGGTCCTACATCAACCAGCGTCGTGCGTCCGTGCACCCACTAACCCACGCGCATAGACAGTGCCATGCCATCACATGCCAACACGATGTATCGAATCGAAGTACTTAGAACTTAGTGATAATTCAGAGCTGCACTGCTCACTCTGAAGCGAGTTTGGCACCCGCAAACAGAGCACGCTGAATTTGTTCGTGTAGCTTAGAGGCTGAGAAGTCATCTGAGATGCACAGCCTGTTCAACTTCAGCCCGAACAAATTCACCTGTCCTTACCCCCCACTAGGGGGGGGGGGGGGGGGGGGGTAACTTTCCTAGAATACACTTCCTGTCCATGTCCACGAAGTGGACACCTTCAGCGGGAGGGGGGGGGGGAGTCGGGGTTGGGGCCTGGGGGGGGGGGGGGGGGGGGGGTTCCACCACACGGACAGGTTTGCAGGAGTGGGTACCATTGAGGTCATGAGCAAAGGGCAGCTCGAATCCAGAAACAAGCACTGGATTCGTGTTCTGTGTCCTCGAAAACCCCACAGGAGGTTGGATGGACAGACAGGTCTGGCCACAGGAGGTTGGATGCACAGACAGCTATACAACTATACGAATTACGATTTCGTCATAACGTCGTTCTGTCACCCACCACCCTTCTGGAGTCCACCTACAACACCTCCAATACATATCACCACTCTACAGTTCATTTCGACATTGACTATACGAATTTACAATTTTGTCATAATCCCATTCTGTCACCCACCACCCTTCTAGAGTCCACCCACAACACCTCCAACACATATCACCACTCTACAGTTCATTTCGACATTGACTATACGAATTTACGATTTCGTCATAATCTCATTCTCTCACCCACCACCCTTCTAGAGTCCACCCGCAACACCTCCAATACATATCACCACTCTACAGTTCATTCCGACATTGACTATACGAATTTACGATTTCGTCATAATCTCATTCTGTCACCCACCACCCTTCTAGAGTCCACCCACAACACCTCCAATACATATCACCACTCTACAGTTCATTTCGACATTGACTATACGAATTTACGATTTCGTCATAATCTCATTCTGTCACCCATCACCCTTCTAGAGTCCACCCACAACACCTCCAATACATATCACCACTCTACAGTTCATTTTGACATCGACTGTACAAATTTACGATTTCGTCATAATGTCATACTGTACTGGTTCCAACCTTTGTGCATCCATATCTCAAGAACCAAACTACCTAGGAAGATGAAATGTTTTACACATTTGTTCACCATATGATGGTCTTTGCCTCACAACTTCGACTGGTGGTCCAGCCTGCACTAGTAGAGCTCGGCCGTCTGGAGCCGTACTTGGCGCAATCTTTGCCACTGCGTAACTTTTTACTGGCGTGACTTAGAAAGATGAAATGTTTTACATATTTGTTCAGCCTATGGTGGTCTAGACCAGATCACTTTGATTGGCGCCCCAGCCTGCACCATTAGAGCTCGGCATAAGTGAGCTGAGATCCGCGCGCGTACCGGTTTCAACATTTGGGCATCCATATCTCAAGAACCATACAACCTAGAAAGATGAAATGTTTTACACATTTATTCACCCTATGGTGGTCTAGACCGGATCACTTTGATTGGCGCCCCAGCCTGCACCATTAGAGCTCGGCGTAAGTATTTTCGCGCGTACCGGTTTCAACTTTTGGGCATCCATATCTCAAGAACCAAACTACCTAGGAAGATGAAATGTTTTACACATTTATTCACCCTATGGTGGTCTAGACCGGATCACAAAGACTGGCGCCCCAGCCTGCACCAGTAGAGCTCGGCCGTCTTGAGTGGGACTTGGCCAAAATTTCGGCCATTTTTTTGATCGGGGCCTACGACCGCAATACTTAACCGATCTCTGTGATTTTTTAATACAAAAGTTCCTACTGCTAGACCATTCCAAAGAGCCATCAACCACTCTCCTAGCTACTACCGTTCTCGAGAACGAGGCCGATAACCTGGCAATTAGGAGAAGATTGATGAATTTTTCGACAGTTTTTGTTTAATATCTCGGGAACCACACAACCGATCCGGCTGAAATTTTAGCACAATACTTCTTGTTACTTGAACAACTATGGTGAAAATTTCAGCCCGATCGGTTAAGTCTACCTATATGACGTAGTACTAATCCCTAGTCCCCGGGGGGCGCACTGGCCCCCGGCCGAACAAATTGGGTTGTTCCATACCTGAGATTGAAACTAGAAATTGAGAATGAGTCTCCAAGGTCTTCAAATTCAAAACTAATGAGCACAAAATGTAGCGTATAACGCACACGTGTGAATGACGCCCCTTTCCCAGTCTACCTACACTCTGATCTCTTACTGCAGCCGGAGCCTATTTTAGAGCGCTCGGCCCACATTTCAGAGTCCGAAACTCGAAAGTATTGACTTTTGGCGTGGTGGCGGTCGATGTCTATATGGGGCGACTTCCAATTTTGGACACCCCCCCCCCCCCCCCCCCCCCAACCCCACTACATATAGCAGTACCATAAGTCACAGGGGGGCTACAGGGGTTATATTGATTCAAAGGGGGTTTGAGCCAGGATTGGAATTTCACGCCTCGTCTGGCTAGCTTCAGAAGCGTGTGTAAGGGCATTTATAGTCGCTATAGCTAAGATTTCGCAAAACCTGCGAGTTTTGGCCTGTTGTGAACTTGTTACAGTGTCAATCCCGCTTGCTTTGGCCTAGCACACGTGTTGCGCGCTGTGCCGCATGCTAGCGTTGATTGAATTCGCCTCTCCCTCTAGCTCCTCTGTCGAAAGCATCATTCACTCCACTGTGTCATTTCATTTGTTCCTACCGTGTAGCGGCGATGCACCCTCCCTTCCTCCTGTTTCTCCGTCTCCAAAGGAACCCAATCGAGCATGCAAGCCCCCCCCCCACCTCTTCCATTCCTCACCTCCCTCCCTCCCCCCAAGTCGTCTCCCGCACCCATCTCCTTATCAGCTGTCGGCTCTCACCCTTCTCCTGCTCTTTCTCTCGCGTTCGCTCCTTCCCTCCCTCCTCCCTCCCTCCATCCCTCCCTCCCTCCCTCCCCCCCCCCATCCCTCCCTCCCCTCCCTCCCCCCCCCCATCCCTCCCTCCCCTCCCCTCCCCACCCTCTCTTCCCCGGCTCTCACGCCTTTCTCCCGCCTCCCCTTGTATCCACTCTCTCCCCGTCTCTCTCTCACAGCCGCTTGCCCGCTCGCTTGAAGAGGGCGGAATAACAAGCAAGCATGGAGAGAGAGAGAGGGAGGGGAGGGGGGTTTGTGGCTGCGGCGCCGCGCCGCCTAGTCCTCGTAACGAGTCCCCGCAGTCTGCTTTTCGAATTATTGAATGCTCGCGAGAGGGGAGGGGAGGGAGAGGGCTCTCTCTCGCCCGGCAACCAGCCCCCTACTAGCCTCTTCTACCCCCTTCACCCTCTGTACAACGGCCGCCCTCTCCCCTATATCTCATCTTTCCTCTTCTCTCTCACGCTTGAGCCTGCTCAGAGAGAGAGAGAGGGCCAATTCAATCGATGTTTCGGAGCGTGTTCACCGTCGTGGAATTCTTCCACTTCTGCAAGTGACACGGACACCCTGGGAATAAGAAAGGAAAAAGAAAGAAGGCAAGATGATGGACAAGATGGCGGGACAGGGCGCTCTGTGGAAGATACAACACAGCCCGTGGGGCGGGGGTCCGATGGCCGGCGCCTATCCGATGCACTGCAATACTTCCAGGTATGAAGGGGGGGGGGGGGGGGGAGCCCCCCCCCCCCCCCCCAAGAACGCTTAGTTAGGAGAGAGAGAGCCCCAACTTGGCACGACAGTAGAAGAGCTAATGTGGACCGACAGAGAGGCTAAAAGGCCCCACTCCACTTTGGGGTAGTTTTTGCCCCGTGTAAAGCTTTAGGAGCCTGGGTACTCAGTTGTACTAACTGGAAAGTTCAATTCTGACCAAAGTTACAGTATGGCGCCGCCAGAGGTGGTGGAGAGCCGCTGCGCGGATGGCGCTGGATTACGGTAGTGTAAAAACGAAGTGTGCCTATTTTAATAGGTCCCATACCTCACTACAAAGATGATGAATTTCTGGAGAAAAAGTCCTTTCGCCAGACATTTTGTCACTCCTGTCACTTCTGTGCTTATCAACATTGTTTCGGCGTCACAAATTTGCAAATTTTGGGCAAACTCTTCAATAAATCCTCTCGGTGACCACAGAAACTAATTTAGTTTCAGTCTCAGTATGTGTTCATTGCAGTTTCGGTACCAGTTTCAGTGCACTATCGCACTAATACTGAAGTTTCAGCTTTAGTTTAAATATGGCTGACCATTCTACATACAGTAGTTTCAATTCAGTTTCAGTATGTGTAGTTTATTGAAACTGAAACTGGTACCTACTACCTTCAGTGTTTATGGTCACTCCTGTCACCTTCCTTCCAGAGCCTATCTGGAGATGACCGAACAAGAGAGGCGCTGTCTGGACGAGCGCAAGTACTGGTGCTTCCTACTCTCCAGTATCGTCAGCTTCTGCGTCAGCATGTTATTAGTAGTGAGCGCCAGAATAGTCTCCCACCTATTCTGCAAGGCCAGGGAACACGACGCGCTGGACGATGGACACAATTTGGGGTCTATCTGGCCCCAAGCTGGGGATGGGGGTGGGTTGAATACCGTACTACTACTAGCTCGAATAAGAGCGCCTATAATACCGTAATGACTCCAGTAAGCCCACCCCTTTCGCCTCATCGTCGAATGAGGAGGGGGCGGAGGGAGAGGGGCTCATTGGCATACTGACGGCAAGTGGTATCTCGAATAAGGGCCCCCATTTTGGCGGCCAAAACCGAATTAACTGCCCACTTTCCTGTGAGTTAAAGAAGCTGCAGGAGCTTATAAGTACACGAATACTGGACTTACTCACAGCGCTCATCTGACTAATACGAATACTGGACTCATCGCTCAATAACGAACGCATTACATCCACTACCATAACATGGTAACCGTCACGACTTCAGAAGCGCCAGGCGGTCGGCCATTAACAGCCAATCTTACGCCCGATCAGCAGCAGTTACAGTATCAGCCACCCAAACCCAAAGCGGAAGTCCAAATTGGTTGGATGACAGAGGCTAAAGATTGGGCTGGAGAGCTGATTTCCGGTCAAAGTACGACGGGCAGGATTTTGGTGAATAAGATTATGAATTAATTGCGTGCCAAGACATTCAAAGTTGATTTGTTGTGTGAGATACTCATAACAAAATTGTGGCAGAATTTTGAAAATATAATATTTATACGTAGTTGCTGGGTGCTGTGCGTATTGTGCTTCCGGTATTGTATTATTCTGTTGTGTATTGTACTGCACTGTGGAGCGATTGTATTGCATCGGTAGCACCTTGTTTAGTATTGCACTGTATTGTGTATCGCCTATTCATTTTGTTTCTGCTCCGTTTCAGGTCTCGTTCGTCTTTGTTCTCAGCATTGGCTCGCTCATCATCTACTTCTACGACGCGTCCAGGTATACTGTACCATTCCATTCTACTTTGATTTCAAATTTTGTAATTTCAGCACCAATTTCCAAGTGGAGCAGTGCGTCAAATGGGCAGACAGTGGGTCCCAACAAATCGATTTGGCGTTTAACATATTCTTCTTGATATATTTCTTCATCAGGGTGCGAGTTACACTGACAATTTATATTTTTTCTAACTTAATGCCACTCAATTCATTTAGTTCATAGCGGCCAGTGACAAAGTGTGGTTTCTGCTGGAGACATATAGCCTGGTGGATTACTTCACCATTCCTCCAAGCTTTGTGGCGATCTATTTGGAGAGAAACTGGCTTGGTGAGGGGGAGACAAAGGAAATAGAGAGAATGCAATAGCGACGCACGAGAGAAATCAAACAAACCAAAGCATTCAACGAACAACAAACAAAATGAAGAGCAATCGCGCATACTGCTGAAACGACAGAACGTTATATCGCAAAATCCCATACAATACAACGCGGTGCAACATACGCGCACACAACAAAGTACCGCTAACACAGCACGCCACTTTAGGTCTCCGCTTTCTGCGCGCCCTTCGTCTCATGACCATACCAGACATCCTACAGTATCTCAACGTATTGAGGACGTCCCCCTCTATTCGATTGACGCAAGTCAGCTCGATCTTTATCTCTGTCTGCCTGACGTCTGCTGGATTTGTCCACTTGGTAAGGCTGGGGATGGTTGTTTGAATAATGCGCATAGTGGGTATGGTGTGGGCCTTCTATTTCATCGTATTGCATTGCGTTGTTTAGTATTGTATTGTATTGTATTGTAATGTATTGTATTATGTATTCTATTGTATTGTATTGTATCGCATTGAATTGTATTGTGCATTGTGTATTGTGTTGTATTGAATTGCATTGTGCTGTATTGTATTGCATTGTGTTGCTAATCCATAGACCGCATTCAATTCTCCAACTCAGCTCGAGAACAGCGGCGACATGTTCAAGAATTTCGAAAACTACAGTCGGATCAGCTATTGGGAATGCGTCTACTTCATTCTGGTCACACTGTCAACCGTGGGATACGGTGACATCTACTGTAGAACGGTGTTGGGACGCCTATTCATGGTCTTCTTCATCATGGGAGGCTTGGTGAGACACCAATGATCAACAACAACAACATGAACAAACAAACAAAGACGAAATGTCCAACACAGATTCAGAGTTGTTTGGCCTACAGGCAAAACTTCAACGAAACTGGTTTCTAATGGTTTCTGAGGGGTGCCACCGAATTTGAACTGCTGTAAATATACTCAACGAACTTTTCATGCAGATTTCGCTGAAATTTGGTGGAGTGATGGGTGCAAAGACAAACCGTCTCCGCCAATTGTTTCATTTTATTCTAATTTTGACAGCAAAATTCTTAATCACAAAGTTCCAACCATAGTATTTATTTTCAAATTCGAAGGTCAATTTATTTCAATTTACCTATTCAGGCGATGTTTGCTAGCTACGTCCCAGAGACCTTCGAGTTACTGGGCAACAGGCAGCGCTACGGAGGCGAATACAAGGGGGAACATGGCAAGAAGTGGGGTGTTCCTCTTTTCATTGGTAAAACTATCACAGCCTATTATTCTTCAACTTTTAGACACATCGTTGTGTGTGGTTATATCACTTACGAGTCGGTGAGCCACTTTCTGCAGGATTTCCTGCACGAGGACAGAGACGACGTCGACGTCGAAGTGGTATTCTTGCACAGGTCAGGAAAGCATATCCTCTAACTCCTATATTTGCGACAAGTGCTAAAAGAAGAATGAGTAGAAAGACAATTTATAATAGGAAGTACAAATGAATGCAGACTATGACCCCAATGATTTTACTCAATTTGAGTTTCCAACAACATATGAAAAGGTGGATTTTCCAGAGTGCCACCAGACTTGGAGCTGGAAGGCCTCATCAAGAGACACTTCACCAAAGTCCAGTTCCTTCAAGGAACAGTGATGGATTCCATAGATTTGTCTCGCGTCAAGGTGGGGATTTTGGTCTTGTTTCGTACCCAAAACCTATGAGGACTAACAAGTCCCTTTTAAAAAGCGGAGTGGTTTTAAACTTTGAATTTTTACTGAGATTGTAGCAAGGCCCTTTCCGGTTTCGTGCAGCGTCTTTGACTCTCCTCGCGACTACACCTTTTGGAGTGGTCTTGCTACGCAACATTGGTATCGCTCGGGTTTAATTCTTTACACCAAGAAAATCATCTTTTAAGACTAAATTTTAAAAAAAGACACTGGAATCTAGCGTAAAACTACAGGTTAATTGTGAGCATGATTAATCCGTAGTCCGAGGGCTACCCGTCGATGTGTCGAACTCAACCCAGCGACGTCAGACAAGCGAGTTATTAAGCCCGAAGCAAGCGTGTCGTTTCTAGCGTGTTTTGGTTACTGTAGCTCTCTGTTTAAACTTTTAAAACTTTTTGTTGTCGGATTCGTGCTCAGGAGCTCGAGCGCTTCACTTTGATATGCGATTTGACTAGCTTCGGTCAACTTTCGTCTTAAAACGGACCCCACTTTGGGATACTGTAGCGCGCGAGTTTGAAAACTTATTTCAGTTTTGAACACTCAGATGACGAGAGTAGTCCGAGGGCTACCCGTCGATGTGTCGAACTCAACCCAGCGACGTCAGACAAGCGAGTTATTAAGCCCGAAGCAAGCGTGTCGTTTCCAGTTTTCGACGCGTTTTGGTTACTGTAGCTCTCTGTTTAAACTTTTGAAACTTGTTGTTGTCGGATTCGTGCTCAGGAGCTCGAGCGCTTCACTTTGATATGCGGTTTGACTAGCTTCGGTCAACTTTTGTCTTAAAATGGACCCCACTTTGGGATACTGTAGCGCGCGAGTATGAAAAATAATTTTCGTTTTGAACACTCAGATGGCGAGAGGAGTCCGCAGGCTACTCGGCGATGTCTCAAACTCCATCCTACGACGTCGGACGAGCGAGTTGTTAAGCTCGAAGCGAGCGTGACGTACGTACGTACGTACGTACGCACGTACGCACGCACGCACGCACGCCGAGCTCTTGATATGGTTCGCTCGGCTGAGGCCGAGCGAAAAAAGTCTACACAAAACCATTCAGGTCGACAATACGGACGCATGTTTGGTTCTGGCGAACAAATACAGTGCCGATCCTGACGCGGAGGATGCAGCCAACATTATGCGCGTCATTTCCATCAAGAACTATTCTGCGGACATCAGAGTGATCGTCCAGCTGATGCAGTACCACAACAAGGTGAGACAAATGGAGTCGTCCGCAATGTATTCTGAGATTAGAAAATTCTCGTGCTTGCAAATCAAGGTTGATTGCTCAACCGGAAACTATAGATCAATACGCAATCAATCAACAGTGTTTGTGAGAATTACCCTTTCCATTGAGACAAATGTACTACCTATTTGCTAATTTGGACAATTCAAAAGGAAATTCTTTCGGATTAACACAGTCGTTGCCGTACGGTTTGATATACATGTAGGTACATAGGTATACCTCTTTAGAGTGGCGTTTTCTCTACTTCATTTGTCAAACATCCTTTAATTTTGAAGAAGAGAGCCGATTTGCGAACGCAAAAGATTGGCTGCTGGCGGGAATCGAACCCGCGACCTACTGGCTTACCGTGCCATGCTCTAACCACTGAGCTACAGCTGCCGCACGAATCGCGTCGCAAACCGCCCTCTAATACTGCCTGCCCTCGCTGAGATAATAGAGCATTCCGCTCTGTGTGTGGCGAGGTCGCCCTTCCGGCAACTTTCAACTCAACCACGAAGTATTAGCCGATGACAGTGTGGCTCTTTGTCGCACGAGCGCGACTCTTCAGATCTAGCGAGGCATCATTGATCTTGAAGAAGAGAGCCGATTTGCGAACGCAAAAGATTGGCTGCTGGCGGGAATCGAACCCGCGACCTACTGGCTTACCGTGCCATGCTCTAACCACTGAGCTACAGCTGCCGCACGAATCGCGTCGCAAACCGCCCTCTAATACTGCCTGCCCTCGCTGAGATAATAGAGCATTCCGCTCTGTGTGTGGCGAGGTCGCCCTTCCGGCAACTTTCAACTCAACCACGAAGTATTAGCCGATGACAGTGTGGCTCTTTGTCGCACGAGCGCGACTCTTCAGATCTAGCGAGGCATCATTGATCTTGAAGAAGAGAGCCGATTTGCGAACGCAAAAGATTGGCTGCTGGCGGGAATCGAACCCGCGACCTACTGGCTTACCGTGCCATGCTCTAACCACTGAGCTACAGCTGCCGCACGAATCGCGTCGCAAACCGCCCTCTAATACTGCCTGCCCTCGCTGAGATAATAGAGCATTCCGCTCTGTGTGTGGCGAGGTCGCCCTTCCGGCAACTTTCAACTCAACCACGAAGTATTAGCCGATGACAGTGTGGCTCTTTGTCGCACGAGCGCGACTCTTCAGATCTAGCGAGGCATCATTGATCTTGAAGAAGAGAGCCGATTTGCGAACGCAAAAGATTGGCTGCTGGCGGGAATCGAACCCGCGACCTACTGGCTTACCGTGCCATGCTCTAACCACTGAGCTTCTGATTTGTCACCTTACATCACATTTACATAGTCCGATCTTTCTATGAAAATTTCTTCAGGCTTATCTCCTCAACATCCCAAGTTGGAACTGGCGCAGAGGGGACGACGTCATCTGCCTGGCAGAGTTGAAACTGGGTTTCATCGCCCAGAGCTGTTTGGCCCCGGGTTTTTCTACCATGATGGCCAACCTCTTTGCCATGCGCTCCTTCAAGACGGTGTGGCAGAAATTTGAGTTTTCGAATTTGCATATCAAAGTCTGGAGTGAAACTTACGCCCCCTTTTAGTCTCCCCAGCAGCCAGTGTGGATGAATGAGTACTTGAGAGGAGCTGGCATGGAAATGTATACGGAGACACTATCGCAGAGCTTTGTGGGCCTGACCTTTCCGGAAGCCTCGGAGTAAGACTGCTGTATGAGAGCATAGTAGTAGCATACTACACGTATCTCTATGGTACGAACGATTATCATTCCCATGCTGTGACATTGCAAAATGTCACATGTATTATATAGCTTAGGCAAACTTAATTTCCCAATAACTTCAGACTCATCTTTTCGCGTCTCGGCATCCTTCTTCTGGCAATCACCTTAAAAGATGACGAAATGCTAGAATGCAACATTGCCATAAATCCTGGCTCATCAGTGAAGATCAAACAGCAGACCAATGGATTCTTCATAGCTCAATCGGCTGACGAAGTCAAGAGGTGAGGAGGAATCGTTGCTATGCGGCACGCCAAATCCGAAAATCCTAGGTATTTGTACACCACCATTCAGTTCATGACTTGTATTTTGCTGAGCCATGATGTGAACATATTTAGTTAGATACGCCAATTCATCCAGGATCCCTCCCTCAACACTGCAACTCATAGGTCTAACACCTAGAATCCACAAAAGTGTCAAATGAGGCTTTTAACCAAATAGGTACCCTCATTTTAGGGCTTTCTTCTGGTGCAAAAACTGCCATAGCGACGTGGACGACCCAACTCTAGTGAAAAAGTGCAAATGCAAAAATCGTGAGTTTGTTTCATCAATATCAGTAGCAAACTATTGGTGGTACCTGCAAAACCAAAAATGCAACATGTTTAGAACGATTGCGAGCGTTGAGCCAAGGTAAGGCGAGAACTCCAAGCGTAGCACGTCAGCTAGGCTAGCGTTTGAAGGCTTGGGCAGCAAACAGCAGATTTTCATTGTTTCGCACAAACCCTTTTTCAAATTCAGAATAATTGGTTTATTTTCTTGTCAAACAGTACTATATCCAACCCTTGCCTTGGTTATTGAAAGAATGCAAAACACGAGTTGGGATTTGTATTTACAGTGGTACTGAAATTTGTTTCGGATTTCCCTTCCCCTGCAAGCGCCTTTTGTCCTTTGTTTTAGGCAAAAATTTGCTACTTCTTTGACATTTCAAATTGGGTTTCCTCCTTCAGTGGCCCTCTTTCGAAAAGGCGTCAAGCAAGTCCAGTTGAACAACAGAGCTGGTAAGTTGAATGGCAGCATTTTAAGAAAATGCTCACAGAAAACTTCTAATGAACTCTCCAGTACGGCGCTAACAGCCTTCACTTACACTGCCTCATCCGATGTCATGCCAGCAACTAACTTCTCCGCTTTCCTATCGCCGGTTGGAAGAATGGTTTAGTTTCTGGCCTGATGTATAGAATTTTCAGTCACATTTCCGTTATAAAATAGTTCGCATGCTAAAGTTAGGGTGTTTAAGTCAACACCACGAAGCAACAAAGACATAGTAGGACGTACCTATACCAGCATACCAATTCGTATTCCACACACCAAGTGTCAGACCATCGGATTGAGCGCGTTCGGCATGCGCGCGCTACAAAGCACACCGTGTCCACTATAGCGCACGACGAGGGGGGCCGTGGGGTGCACCGGGGGTCCAGTCGTCACAAGCGGACCCAGTCGACCAAAAGACGGGACGAGTGTAAGAAGACAGCGATTTGTTGAGCAGTTCCTCTTACTTTTACCGTGAGAGGAGATTGGCATGCTCCGTTGGTCCAAGCAGCATGCTTAGCCACTCTGCACTGCATGTGATTACAGTGCATACTGTATGCGGACTGACATCAGTCATCCTAAGATTAATCATCTGTCCCACTGATATGTTCAGTTGCATGGTTACCAACCTCGAGAGCATGCAATACATACATAACGCAACAGCTCCAGTAGTGCATAATTGTATACAGTGAATGTTACACCTCGCACGTACTTATATGCAGACGGATTTCATGTTGAAACATTTGATCTTTGGCTGGCTAGCAAGTGTGGCATTGGGTATTGCCCAATAGACAATTTCACTTTTGGCACACCCATTTTACATTGTACTTTTACTTTTACATTTCGCACAACGTGCGGCTGGCCTGACACCTAGCGCCGTTGTGCTTTTGTTGACTTGAGGAAAACTGGGGCAAGCCATCAAATTATGATAGCATTTTAGCTCGAGCTGCCCACGGCGTGGCCAGCCGTCTCTCCCAAGTGGCCGAGCAGAAACTGCTGGAACTCAGAGCTGAGAAACAACACCGCTCAAAGAATGGCAGGTGGGAAAAAATTTGATGCAAAATTGCAATTTTTGGCATAAAAGTGACGCTTTCTGGAAATGACGTAACTATGTCCAAGAAGAGTTCGTTCGACTTAATTTCTATTCAAACTACCGCCACACCCCGCAGTGAGGAGGTGAATCCCAGTCCTGTGGCGAATGCGCAAGAAGAGGCTGCACCGGCGGCATTCGCTAACAGTCTGACTGAGCTGACCATCTGTACGCTGCGCATGGCGTACGAGATTCAGAAGCTCATGTAATTCGTGGCGAATTTT
>JASAMZ010008054.1:0-28974 GCA_030248115.1 Linhomoeus sp. GSCO2_2 | reverse complement strand
AACAAAAGTATGGAAGTTCCGGCCAGAAATCTCAGTGTGGCGTTGCTCGCGACGGTCCACCAATCGACGCACTGCAAGCGACTACGGTAATTTTACTTTTGCGTAGTAACGTTATCATTAGTTTGGACTTTGGTTGTTATAATTGTTCTAGTATTGTTGTCATGCCATTGTTGTCTTCCATTCCATTGACTCCAAATTTCGCTTCCATATTGAAATTTCCAAATACAACATACGCTGTCGCAGACTCCCAAGTCAAAGTAGTTTTCGCCGCGATACTTCCAGAACAGGTCGACGCATCCACTGTGGTCCACGGAAGACCAAGAGCCGTTCTCAGAGCACGTCCGGCTCAACTGCATCCGTTCCTCCGCTGTAAATGAGTACGGTATCGTGATGTTTGCTGACGCCAATTGTGTTGAAGTGGTCAATTGAGTGAGCTTCATCAAAGGTCTTGCTCGGCACACAGCGGGGTTAAGATGATTTGCAATAAATAAAGTATGGCCATATGTCACGCTGCAGCCTTGCAATGACTGACACGCGGGATTGACGAGACCAATTATACCTAAGCTTTGTCCAGCTTGCACTTTTGTAATTTTACATCCCACCTAGCTGTAGCACTATCGTATCAAAGTAGCTATCTTGTTAGAAGGTACACGACAAAGTTACCGCAGCGCAACACTGCTCTCACAGGCCTACGTACAAACAGTGCAATAATCATTATCACTTGCCCGGTATGGAGTGACCGTCGCAATACTGATAGGCGCATTCCTGCACCGCCCTCTGTCCATGGTCAGTGGTTGGCCAACAAGCGTGGTCGGAAGCGTCGAACTCCGGGCCGCACTGACTGCCCTACACGATTTTTCTTCTGCATTCTGCGTCTTGGGATAATTATGATAAGACTTCGTCCACTTTATCAGTGTGCAAACCTGCTCAAAGCCCTTGCGAAGCTGTCGCTCGCACTCCCTCCTCGCGACTTCGTATACCGAAAGTCTATATGGGCCCATCTCTAACACTTGCAGTAGAGACTCTCGCAAATGGGCGCACTAAAATGGTCGGGTCGCAAGTCACCAAACTTGGCCGTTGCAGCGCGCGCGGTGGAAATGTGTGGTAGTATTAGCGCACGACGAGGGGAAGAGGTGTATAGGAGCGTGCGCGCGATTGAAATAGCCAAGGAAAAGTAAGAGGAGTGTTGCGAGAGACAGTGGAAGGAGCGCCGTTGGCTGACGTCGGCCCATTTGCATATAAAGATGCACTCGATATACAAGGAACTGGAGATTTTTTCGTTAAGGCTAACAGCCAAGAAAACACTATACCGGTAGGTACTGTCCGCAATTCGGGCTAGAAATTACCGTCTCTAATCAGACCTTACTGCTCAAAACTGGTTTTGCATGAATTCAGCGATTGCTCTCTGCAAACTGCGTCCTCCTTCAGTAGCGGCCCGCCTGCACAAGACAAATACAACAACCAAACTGATATCAAAGTGAGTTCGATAAGAAGAGGTGAACGTTGCGCAAATCAGTTTAAAGCTTGCCTTAAATTGCGCCATTTAAGCACAGTATTGAGGAAACCGTGACCTGTTAACAGTCAGTTTTCGCCCCCGCGCAAAGTCTAGTGTAAAACGCCAGAGTGTAACGAGCGCTGACTGCCTTTAGGTATTTCCGTGCAGTGCCAATTTTAAGTGCGCATTGACAGCAGTTGCGCACTATAGACATCTGCTTTGTATGGGCAGAGGGGCAAATCAGGGGGCGCGTCACGTCCTGTTGACATTTGACGAGTCAACACTGCTCCGACAACACTCGCAAGAGGAGTGGACTCAAAGTACATAGGTGTAACGTAAATAGAAACCGAGCTTAAGTTAGCCTCAGATATGTATGTACGAGAAGCTAGAATCGATCGATCCACTCTCCTTCATTGCACACACATGTGCTGTACAGTGGTGTGGCTACAACGCCAGTGTTCAATATAGTTCGTGCGATAGCAACGTCGTAATGCGCTCTTTCATTAGCCGCGCTCAAGTGTTTAACCCTATGCGATTCCCCACGACTGGCAATAAAGGTTGTAATGGTACTTGAGTTGCCGTGAGCTGTCGTCAACTCTGGTAGAGTTTCGCTGGCGGTCGGCGTTCAAACGGATCAACTCGACTTTGAAGCGTAATTGGTCACACTCACAACTCATCTTTCGAGGAATACGGTAGGTTTGTTGCGGAATGGGACAATTTGGGCGACCGACTTGGCGCGAGACAACTTGGTGCCGCGTTAACTTGGCGCGGGACAACTTGGCGCAATGAGTCCAGGCCAACTCACTGAACGATTCCGTACGCCCTATTCCAGCAGTCCTTCAAATGCTGTCGGCGCGGTTCCATAAGGGCGTCCCATAGAGAAGACGAGATGGTTCGCTAAAGTGGAAGCTACTTCGGTCAGAACACTGGTCTAAAGAAAAATTTCTGTCATTACGCCCTTACAGCTTAGACACAGGCTCTCGCTTAGGCTTAGGCTTAGGCTTAGGTTTGAGCTCAGGCTTTAGGCCTAGGCTCATTATCAGTCTCAGGCTAAGACTTGAACGTCCGTTTGGTTTCTGTGCATTTATTTGGTAAGGCACATAAGGCTTAGGCTTGCGCCAAGTTGTCCCGCGCCAAGTTAATGCGGCCCCAAGTTGTCTTGCGCCAAATTGGGGTAGACCAAAAATCCTCCCATAAAGGGATCTTTCAATCACAAGGTGACTCGTCATGTGCTGTGTAAAGTTCACTGGGTGTACCACTGGAGTGATTCGATACGACCACGTCTACGGGCGCAAATTCGCCTGATTTTCAGATGACAATCCACGAGTGACGACCAACGACGATGCCTTTCGGAGTAAGTTCCGTTTACATGAATAGGTAGCGGCCGATTGTGAATCGCGTGGCTTGCTGAAAGGATGAATCTGTGTCCAAAAGGTTAGATTTCGGGTCGAAAACCGCCCTTTAACGCTTTGTTTATCGCCCTGATCTGATCGTTTGACGGGACCTTTGATCAAGAGTGATCCATAAAGTGGGATGCGGAATCAATATACAGTTTGAGAAGGGGCCACAGAGGTGACATTGGGGTCACTATGCAATAGTTGTTTCGACATAAGCATGGCACGACGTGGTTAGGCGACGCTTTGCTTCTCAGCCACAAAAGAGCAACTTTCACCAACTCCTCTGATTTCGCCGGTGACATGGTGCAGTTCGCGTGAATAGCCCTTGCCTTGCCCCATTGTCTGAGGTGTGCATAAATAGCGTGCAGTGAGCAGCCAACTCTCCATCTACTTCTCCAAACTCTTCTCTACGCTCCATCTTATTGTACGGTATAGTAACAGGAGTGCGAAGTCGAGTCGAGTCGAGACAACTACAAGCAGAAGCCATGAAGAAGACTGCTGTCGCCTGCTGCTGCCTCCTCCTGCTGCTACTGGCCGTCGCCCTGGACGTCGCCCAATCACGCGCCGCGCCGTGAGTTTCTCACCTTGGCTTGGAGCCGCAAACTGTCGCAAGTGTGTGTCGGAAAAGGTTGGGGCAGAGATATGCTCGGACAAAGCGTATCAATCCTCATTCGGACACGAGAAAGGCCCTCAAAGAACCTACAAATCACTGTATTGTGTGTAGAATTGTCTATTTTGGGCATGCAAAAGTTCAGACAAAAGGCTACTGTCATATATGTCCGAACTGTCGTGTCGTCTGTGAATTGTCTTGATTTACAATTGGTAGTGCCTGCCAGTCGCTCCCCTACTCACTAACATTGAAGTGTGCCACTGGAGAAGCAACTTGCCACTCCGAGAGCCAATACAACTACTAAACCCTTCTGTCTGTAGGGAAACTCACTGTCACAGCTGACACTCTAGCAGCGTGCCGGTACCTACGTACCTAATAACTAACCGTTTCCACTCGAAGCTTCCTTCTGCGCAAAGTACAGTACGCGTGTGTATGCGTACTACGTGTACCTAATCGGAAGGTACAAGATGGAAATCGCAATACACAGGCCTGCCGCCGATTCTTGCAAGAGGTACTGCTACATCGACGACTTCATGCTCTGCTGCGAGTGGGTCTTCCCGGTCGCTGCCGCCGCCGCTGCCCCACCGCTCAAGCGCCGAGTGGCTCGGTCTGCCGTTTATTCACTCCTAACGAACTATGTACAGATGCGTGCATTGTTTATAGGTATGTATTTGCATCCCCGTGTTACGCTCACTACTGATTCGCACTGACGGCAATGTAGTAATGTTGGTACCTGGATAGGTTATAAGTAGGTAACTAGCCGTTCCTTCCCGTTGCAGAAGAATTCCTGAGATCTGAATATCATGGAATGTAGTCGTCAATGGCCGTAATGTCCTGTTGCATGATCTGTCCTGTTCAAGGTCTGTCCGTTGCAAGGTCTGTCCCGTTGTGAGCCAACGGCGCTGGTCGCCTCGCACGCGCGCCGCAACGTCCGCCCTGTTCATTGTCAAGGTCTGACCTGTTGCAAGATTTGCCCTGTTGAAGGGTCTGTCCTATTCCAGGGTTTGTCCTGTTGCAAGGCCTGTCCTGTTGCAAGATCTGTCCTGTTGCAAGATCTGTCCTGTTGCAGGGTCTGTCCTGTTGCAAGATCTGTCCTGTTGCAAGATTTGCCCTGTTGTAATATCTGTCCTGTTGCAAGATCTGTCCTGTTGCAGGGTCTGTCCTGTTGCAAGATCTGTCCTGTTGCAAGGTCTGTCCTGTTGCAAGATCTGTCCTGTTGCACGATCTGTCCTGTTGCCAGATCTGTCCATTTGCAAGGACTGTCCTGTTGCAAAATCTGTCCTGTTGCAAGATCGCAAAATCTGTCCTGTTGCAAAATCTGTCCTGTTGCAAGATTTGTCCTGCTGCAAGATTTGTCCTGTTGCAAAATCTGTCCTGTTGCAAGGTCTGTCCTGTTGCACGATCTGTCCTGTTGCAAGGTCTGTCCTGTTGCAAAATCTGTCCTGTTGCAAAATCTGTCCTGTTGCAAGATTTGTCCTGTTGCAAGATTTGTCCTGTTGCAAGATCTGTCCTGTTGCAAGATTTGCCCTGTTGTAATATCTGTCCTGTTGCAAGATCTGTCCTGTTGCAGGGTCTGTCCTGTTGCAAGATGTGTCCTGTTGCAAAATCTGTCCTGTTGCAGAAGGTCTGGCCTGTTGCGAGCCAATGGCGCTGGTCGCCTCGCGCGAGCATCCTGTTGCAACGTCTGTACTGTTGCAACATTTGTCCTGTTGCAGAAAGTCTGTCCTGTTGCAAGCCAACAGCGTTGACTGCCTCGCGAACGCGCCGTACAAAGCGCAGCGCAAAAAAATGATAGAAAGCGGACAGATTTTCCGGTTGCAAGATCTGTCCTGTTGCAAGATTTGTCCTGTTGCAAAATCTGTCCTGTTGCAAAGGTTTGTCCTGTTGCGAGCCACCGGCGCTGGTCGCCTCGCGCGACGATCCTGTTGCAACGTCCGTACTGTTGCAGCGTCCTGTTGCAGAAAGTCTGTCCTGTTGCAAGCTAATGGCGCTGACTGCCTCACGAACGCGCCGTACAAAGCGGCGCGCAAAACAAATGCTAGACAGCGGGCCGATTGTCCTGTTGCAAGATCTGTCCTGTTGCAAGCGAAATAGTCGCTGAAGCGGCTTGAATTGCCTGCGCGAGCATTGTCGTACTGTTCGGCTCTGTTGAATTGCACATTGCAAGGTTCTCTGCTGTACTGCGCACTGCCGCACTGTTCGCTTTTGCAAGGCTCTGCTACCGTGCATTGCCGTACTGTTCAGGCAAAGCCTGCGTTGAAGGCAGGCAGCAACAGGCGACGCTGGCCGTGCAGCGATTGATTCTCTGCGGCCGATCGATCAAAGCGAGCGAGCTTCTCTGCGGGACGCCGCTGGCGTCCTGCTGGCTTCCTAGCGCGTGCGTGCTGAAGCTTGGCGTGGCGAAGTGCTAGCGAGGCAAGCGCATGCTGAAGCGTCGCGTGGCGAAGTGCTAGGAAGGCAAGCGTAGTCAGACGGACGGACGGACAAAACACCTAGCTGGCATAGTAATGTAGACTAGAGCCTTAAGCCCGTAGGAGAATCTCTATGGTCATTAGCTCACGAGTAATCTGCAGAGCATGAAGGAGATAGCGGAATCATCGAATTCAGTGCACCTCAGACCATTACAGTTGGGTCTCAAGCCAATTGACTGTGGCCAGGGGCCAGTCCCAACGTTTAGGGTCACACCAGCTCCTGTGGCTGTCAATGCACAACAGACACTTGGAATTAGCCCATTGCCAATAGGGTTTAGCCCGTAGGACATTTCAGATGGATCTCAAGTCATTTGACACTGTGCCCCTGCCAGTGCCTACGTTTAGAATCGCACCAGCTCCCATGCCTGTTGATACATAATAGGCACTTGCAGTTAGCCCATTGACAATTGGGCGACAATTGGGCTGAGCCCGTAGGACATTTCAGATAGATCTCAAGTCATTTGACACGGTGGCCCTGCCAGTGCCTACATTTAGGATCGCACCAGCTCACGTCAATACACAATAGACACTTGGAGTTAGCCCGCAGGACATTTCAGATAGACCAAAAGTCACTTGACACTGTGCCGCTGCCAGTGCCTGCATTTACCATCGCACCTGCTCCTGTGCCTCCAAATACACCTCGGAGTCTCACAGCGACAATTCTGTAGTGAATGGTGACGCAATAGCCCGAAATCTGCTCGATAGTCACTTGCAGTCACTCCTGAGTGCCCAGAATGTGCTGTGCAGTCGATATTTTCGCAATTTTTGTGGAATTTAGTAATCAGCGAAAGTCCACAATAGGAGATGCACTATTCCAGGCAGAGGTGGTTCTTTTGAGCTATAGATCTCCAGGATCCGTCAACTGTGTCAAAAGTTATCGTGGTAACAAACAGACAGACAGACAGACAGACAGACACACTCTATGCCGCTTAGTATATAGGACTAGAGCCTTAAGCCCGTAGGAGAATCTCTATGGTCAGTAGCCCTTTGGAGTCTCACAACGGCAACTCTTTAGTGTTAACCCTTAGACAATTGGATTTAGCCCTTAGGACATTTCAGACAGATCTCAAGTCATTTGACCCTGTGCCCCTGCCAGTGCCTATGTTTAGGATCACACCAGCTCCCATGCCTGTAAATACACAATAGACACTTGGGTTTAGCCCATAGACAATTGGGTTTAGCCCGTAGGATATTTCAGATGTATCTCAAGTCATTCGACACTGTGCCCCTACCAGTGCCTACGTTTAGGATCTTACCATCTCCCGTGCCTGTAAATACACAGTAGACTCTTGGGTTTAGGCCATAGACATTTGGCTTTAGCCCGTAGGAGATTTCAGATAGATCTAAAGTCATTTGACATAGATACAGAGTAATCTGATGCTGTGCCCCTGCCAGTGCATGCAGTGCCTACGAATACACTTTGGAGTCTCACAACGACAACTCTTTAGTGAATGGTGACACTGTAAAGACCTTTCGGCGCGAAATCAAGAGTCAATCACAGCGTGTGGTGCCTTCTGTGCTCAGAATGTACTGATGCGGTCGATATTTGTGAAATATTGTGGAATTTAGTCATCGGCCAAAGCCCACAATAGGAGGTGCACAACTTCAGTGTACAGCGGTTCTTTTGATGTATGGATCATCGCGAACCGACAACTGTCTCTAGAGTTATCGCGATAACAAACAAACAGACGGACAGAGTTAGGCGCCATAGTATATAGGATGGTAATAGGACTACCTACGATGCACTTCTCTTCTCCACTTGTCACCTGTCGGTCGACATCTCAACCTGTAGTCTTGTGATGCAACTAATCATCACTGTAGCTTGCATCCCAGTCAGCTTGCTTTCTCAGGTAAAACCCTTCTCAGGCTGTTTCACTATCCGCCTCCTACTCTGCTTGTCTGAGACCTATCGCCTGTAACCTTAATTTAACCCTTCTCACGCTAAGTCACCGCACCTTAGCATTATGGGATCTCAGTTTTCAACCAGGTCTGCTTAGTGGGCTTCCGCTTGAAACAATTTGTTTGTCTGAGAGCGCTGCTTGCGGGTCGTAGAGTTGCCTATAAATATTCGGCTTTTGGACTTGTTGATTATCTTGTAATCTCGGGACTAAAGCAAGAACTCTGTGAGCCGACCTCACAGTCTGTCAATTGCTCTCCTACCTTCAGGTCTGTCGCCGCCGCTCCCTGCAACCACTGGTGCGATTTTGGAGGCGTCAAGATCTGCTGCGGCTAAGGGACTGCGCCTGCTGAAGACAACTGGCAGGGCCAACTCGCAACACACATCCATCTGCCTGCAAGCGCCGAAATCCGCACAGCTCCCTATTCTATGCGGCGAACGATTACCTAATATTGTAATCATGGCGTACTGAGTCGATTGCAGTCTTGTCGATTGTTCCTGGGTACAAATTGTACCTAACAATTTGTACCCCTAAATTGTTAACAATTTAGGAACAATAACAATTTGTTCCACTGCTCCCAGGAACAAAACAATAACAATAACAATCTGAAATGGTTCCAGAACAAAACAATTTGGAAACTTATAGATTGTACCTAAATTGCTCTGAATGTCGGTAAAAATTATGCAGTAATCCACAGCAATTATGATGCAAACATCGTATAATTTAAGAACATTTTGCTAGTCAATCGCAATTCCTTTGATTTCATGGAAATTACCACTTGACAAACTTCTGCCTACGGCACCCAGTCTTCTTAGGAACAATTTAGGTACAATTGTTCCTAAATTGTTAACAATAACAAAACAATTTGTTGAATTTTGAGAGGAACAATAACAATAACAAAACAATTTATAAAATTAAGCTGTGGAACAAAACAATAACAAAACAATTTGGAAAAATGTGGTACAACGACAAGACTGGTCGATTGTCATCCGGTTTTGCTGTTGCCCCGGCTTGCCTGCCCGCTCGCTCCCCCGCTCGTTCCACGCTGTGGTGTTAAATTCAATCGAGATCGCGGTGAAGCCTCGCCAAACACATACATGTAAACGCACCACCTACATACCTACATGTACGTATCAACACAACAGAGTCTGCTGACCGAAAGGCTCTGCTGGGGTACATCCTTCCAATGTTTAGTTTGTCGAAGTAGTCCCTAAACCAGCTAGAATTGCCTGCGCGAGCATTGCTGTACTGTTCATCATCAGCATTCGTATCGTCTGCCAATGCGCTTGTGCAAGGCTCTGTTCTATTGCTTGGTTATCGAAAGAGTCGCTCAAGAGGCTAGAATTGCCTGCGCGAGCATTGGTATGACGTGGTATGACGCAGCAATGCGAGGTATGACGTGAATGAACAAATCGTAAAGTAGACTAGACGGCGTATTGTTGACGCTTAATTTGCGCACACATATTCAACGAGAAGCTATTGTTTCGCCCGGCCTCAGCCGGGCGAACCCCTACGAGAGCTTTTCGTGCGTGCGTCCGTTCGTTCGTCCGTGCGTAACGCTCTCATATCTCGGCGTTGGAAAATCGTAGGAAGGAGATCTTGGACTTTATGGATAGGTCTCGACTCACTGGTAATGTTGCTAAGAGGTTTCGAAATTCAAAAGTTTGAATTTCGCGAGTTACAGTAACCCGAAAGTCAAAACGGAAAACGGCTCTAACGCGCTTGTCTTACGTCTTAGAGAGGCGTGCGATAGGTCAACTAAAAGGTCTCGACGTGCTCTTTCATTTGGCATTAAAAATTTTCTTAATTACGCAAACACACACCACAAAAAGCGACATTTTCGCGTTTTTAACGCAGAAATCGCTCTAACTCGCTCAGCGTGAGTCGTACGGAAACGATCTTGGGTTGGTTGGATAGCTCTCGACTCACTGATCATTTGTTCCTCTATTGGTCGAAACTCAAAAGTTTGAATTTCGGGAGCTACAGTAACCCAAAGGTTTAAAACGCAAAACTTATCTAACTCGCTCGTCTTCCGTCGTAGAGAGACGATCTTGAGTTTGTTGTATAGGTTTCGGCACACTGATCATTCCGTTAAGAGAAGTCGAGATTCGAAGGTTTGAATTTCGCGAGCTACATTAACCCGAAAGTCCAAAACGCAAAACGGCTCTAACACGCTCGTCTTACGTCGTAGAGTGGCGTGCGATAGGTCAACTAAAAGGTCTCAACGTGCTCTTTCACTTGGCGTAAAAATTTTGTCAATTACGCAAACACGCACCACGAAAAGCGACATTCTCGCGTTTTTAGCATAGAAATCGCTCTAACTCGCTCAGCGTGTGTCGTAGAGAGACGATCTTGAGTTGCTGGATAGCTCTTGACTCACTGATCATTTGTTCTTCGATTGGTCGAAACTCAAAAGTTTGAATATCGCGAGCTACAGTGACCTAAAAGTTCAAAACGCAAAACTTCTCTAACTCGCTCGTATTCCGTCGCACAGAGACGATCTTGAGTTCGTTGAATAGGTTTCGGCACACTGATAATTCCGTTAAGAGACGTCGAAATTCGAAAGTTTGAATTGCGCGCGCTACAGTAACCCGAAGGTCCAAAACGCAAAACGGCTCTGACACGCTCGTCTTACGTCGTAGAGTGGCGTGCATAGGTCAACTAAAAGGTCTCGACGTGCTCTTTCACTTGGCGTAAAAATTTTGTCAATTACGCAACACGCACCACGAAAAGCGACATTTCTCGCATTTTTAGCATAGAAATCGCTCTAACTCGCTCAGCGTGTGTCGTAGAGACACGATCTTGAGTTGCTGGATAGCTCTTGACTCACTGATCATTTGTTCTTCTATTGATCGAAACTCAAAAGATTGAATATCGCGAGCTACAGTAACCTAAAGGTTCAAAACGCAAAACTTCTCTAACTCGCTCGTCTTCCGTCGCGCAGAGACGATCTTGAGTTTGTTGAATAGGTTTCGGCGCACCGATCATTCCATTAAGAGAAGTCGAGATTCGAAAGTTTGAATTTCGCGAGCTACAGTAACCCAAAGATTCAAACAGCAAATCGGCCCTAACTCACGCGTCTTACGTTGTAGAGCGGCATTCGTTCGACCGTTTGAAAGCTTACGTTGAGGCAGTTGTTGAACGGTCATTCCTAAAGAAATACTTTTGTTTTTTAAACCCTTGTCTTACGAACAACTTTGTCTGCTAAAAAAATTAATCCCGGGCGATCCCAATGTTGCCCTGCAACAACCGCTCAGAAATGTGTGTGTCTTGCTCAAAAAAATAATCCCGGGTGATCCCAATGTTGCCTTGCAACAACCGCTCAGAAATGCGTGTGTCTTGCTAAAATATTAATCCCGGGCGACCCCAATGTTGCCCTGCAAGAACCCCTCAGAAAGGAGCGTGTCAGAAGTAGCGCCTGAATACTGGACTCCGGGCGGGCGCGCGTCATATCGGAAAGGCTTCGAAAATTAATACTCTACAAAAGTATCCACTCCATTACTCTTCCACTTTAAAACACTCACAAACCACTCTGTATTAATAAAACAACTCAACTTTTTTAAAACAGCTTGTTTTTGTCGGGTAATCGTTTGAAAACGCATATTGTTACCGAAACCGCACTTGCCACATTCGGAACGTTTGTTGCACTAAACAAGCTGTGTGTGTAAAAAGTTCAACCTATACATTGTGTCTGTCAAATCTTGGTAAACAGTATAGTGAATTTCATTCGCATAATTAGCCGTATCTAGAGAAGGTATCTTGAAAACGCGTACCACAATTCAAGTGCAGCTATTACCACGATACGGTTGTCTGTACAACTGATCTAAAGCTCAGTGATATCGCCGCGTTCGCTATATGGTATCGGCATGATACGACGCCGTTCATCTGAAGTTTTATACCTTTGGGAATACACCACATCGAACAAAAAACTTGCCAACTGTTTGGTGCAGTCGTTCTCTACCAGGAATTTCGTTTGGTGTACGTATTTCTACGTTATGACGCTTTTGTCAATTTGTAGAATTTTGGCAGATTGTGGCGCATTTCTATAAAATTCCACAGTTGCAAACAATTTTGTTAGTGTTACAAATTATCCGCGGTCTATGCTCTTTCCATTTCTAAAGAAATTTCGCCGCTAGTCCACCAGGTGACAAAGTCGATTTTCGTCATTTTTATATTTTAATTGTAAATATCTCTAAATTGCAATATTTCAAAACTGAAAAACTATGTCATGAATTCTCATTGGCTTACGACCTTTCAGTTTCTGCATTCACATTCGTCAATAAATGACGTTCTATTTTTGTCAATTTATGAAATTTTGACAAACAATTGCGTATTTCTATGAAATCACACATTTGAAAAAAATTTCTTTTGTGTTACGAATTGTCCACGGCCTATGCTTTTTCCATTTCTGAAGAAATTTCGCCGCTAGCTCATCAGGCGAAAAAGTCGATTTTCGACATTTTCATATTTTAATTGTAAATATCTCCAAATTGCAATGTTTCATAACTGAAAAACTATGTCACAAATTCTTATTGGCTTACGACCTTTCAGATTCTGCATTCACATTCGCCAATAAATGACGTTCTATTTTTGTCAATTTATGAAATTTCGACAAACAATTGCGTATTTCTATCAAATTCCACGTTAACAAAAAATTCCTTTTGTGTTACAAATTATCAGCGGTCCGTGCTCTTTCCATTTCTGAAGAAATTTCGCGTCTAGCTCATCAGGTGAAAAAGTCGATTTTCGACATTTTTGGATTTTAATTATGAATATCTCGAAAATGCGAAATTAGCAACAGAAACGGACATTGGATCCATACTCAGCGACCTTGACTCTACTTGACCACATATGCCACATATCTTACTTCGGTGGCACGGACACACAGACACACACACGCACACACATTGTCAACCGTATATATACACCTCGCCGCGCTGAGGCGCGGCGAAAAAAGGTTATCGCAAGACAGGAATGCCAAGGGCGTTCGACAGCGCAGCCTACCAACAATAGAACGTATAAGCGTACAAGCCTGGTGCTGTATACGGTAAAGGAAATGGTTGTGTGGTTGGACGATTACAATTAAGGAAGGCGACAGGATTTAACGCCAAAACCACAGCAAACTGTTATAGTGACAATCTGTGACAAACATATTGAATACACGAACTCTCCAGACGTCGGAATGTTGCAGCGCGCAATCGTTTTCTCTGCTGCTTCTCAGAGTAGCCCATCACATCCTGTAGGGCGAACTTGACCGACTGTTAGTTAAAATACCCTGTCTGCGAACATTCATGGTGCATTCACAGACGGAGCGCATAAAATAGCGAAGGACAAATGTCAGCCAGGGAACACTTCTGAGCCTACGGAAGGGGGGGGGGGGGGGGGGGGGGGGACTCAGGCAAAGCAGAGGGCACATAGTCGTCGAGCAGAAGATACTGATAGCTATCCCTTGCGTCCAAATCGTTCCTCCTCATCTCTGTGCGGCCCGCTGGGGCCACTGATGAATCTCCAGCACGACGACAAGGATCTCGGCGCCAGCACTGACAGCTGGAGATCAAGACGTTTGCACCCTATAAAAGTCATGGTACGTCACACGGTGGTTGGTAATAAGAAATCGTTCATTATCAGTTTGAGACGTTTCGGCTGTGTCAAGTGCTTCACTTCTGCCTTCTTCCAAACAAGTCACAGGATGGAAGCGACAGGAGGGGGTGGAGCTGGCCCGGCACTCCAGTTGGAGCTACCGTCCAAGGTCCTCTTCATGGAGGCGGACGCCCTCCACATCACGCTGGCCGTCGTCCGGAAAATTGTGCGCCTCTTGGCCATCATGGGCTTCCTGCAATGACACGACGGAAGAGAGCCAATCCACCGCCTCCGCTTCGACCCCTGCCGCCACCATCCAGGACGCCGACATGGAGGGCGCCTACTACGGTCCCAGCGGTGCCCTGGTGGTCGACGACAGCGCCGCCACCTCGGATGACTTCCCTCTGTCTCGGTGGCGGCCGCCGCCTTCTCCCCAGCGGTCACTCGCTCCCACACATCCGCTCAGCAGTGACTGCCCCAGCTGCTTCTCACGACTACCTGAGTTTGAGACAACCCACTTTACTGCCTCTTTCACTCTGGGACTCAAACTCTTTCCCTGACGTCGGACTCCAGGATTTGATCTTCTGTCTTTTCCTGTTGTTATCCAGTGTTCTTTTCTCTCCTCATGCCCCATTCGTACTGCCTATACCTGTAGTCATACCTATTGTAGCTTGCATCTGTCGCGCCATTTCCGTTTCAGCTGTGTTAGGTGCTACATAAATAGTTCAACGTGCGCCTTTATCAGTGATTCGCGCTGTTGGTGTCGTCACTGTTGGTGTTGCGTTTTGTGAATAAAAATCTGTTCTTATCAGCATATTCCGTTTACCTAAGCTGTTTAAGGTGCTACACTATGCTTCCTCCCTAAGTAGTCCCCACGTAGAACCTTCGGCATACTAAGGAGAATTTTTTGGCGAAAAATGGACCCATGCACTGCAATGCGCATACGGTTAGAACCACGTTACACTGTGTTAGCAGGAAATGGGGTAGGGTGGGTGGAAGAGGGGGTGGTCGGTCAGTGGCAATGACGGATTCGCTTTGAGTGTGACCGCGTCTCTTTGAGCTAGTCTTATGGCAGTGATGTATCGGTGTAATTCTCTCATTGTTCGTTCCCAAGTTTTGAGTTGTCAGAGGGCTGGCCTCACCTTCGACAACTTCCTTTTACGGCCGCGGGAAGGGCTTTGACTATTATGAGGTCGCGTGTGGTCGTCGTCGTTGCATCGACGGCTGACGGTGTTGCGTTCGGCTGTAGGCTTACCGGGGGAGGTAGTTTGCGACATACTGTACGACAGCGGGTCCTCTGTTGCTACTCCCCCCCCCCCCCCCCTCCCCCTCCCCCCCCCCCCCCTCCCCTCCCCTCCTCCCCTCCTCCCCTCCACTGCCTACTTTCATCTTTCCTCTCGGCGACGGAGCATCCTTTCTTTGTTGTTGCACGCAGCTTCTATGGTGTCTCCCTCAGTCTTCGATCTGAAATTGTTTAACTGTTGAGCAACTAAGAAAAGCTACGCTGAAATGAGGCGTACCACTCCGTCGCGCCTAGTGAGCTAATTGGCTGCCTTTCGTGTCAGCTTAATGCATTAGGCTCTGTTGTTTATTGGCGCGTGTTGTTTCAGCAGTCAACCAATTTGTCTTCGCCACAGCTGGTCCCGAAAGGGAAGCTCAAGAGAAGCAGCAATCTGACAGAAGAAACTAAAGCAATCGCACATGCTTACGCATTCTCGCAAATGGCTACGTCAACAATGGATTCACGAACTAGTCGTGCGCCCTGTGGTACACTAGCAGCCCTTTCATAGTGTTACGTGCCATTTTCCAACCGGCCCCCAGGGTGGCCAATAGAAACTTAAACTAGTTTCAGTTTCAGTTTCAGTTACAATCAGTTAACTGAAACTGAAACTGAATCGAAACTCGCGCGGATTTCGTAACTGAAACTGAAACTGAAACTCACAGTTTAGTTTCAGTTATTTGAATGTCTAATTTTGCCTAAATTCAGCAGATTTTTATAATATTCTAGCCGGTTTCTTCTATGTGTGTGGACGTTTTGTTCGTATGTGGGACCAAATATGCAAGGACGCCTTTCCAAGTTTAGAAATCGCCTCTTTGTCTACCAAATTTCATCCCACAGGACTGAGTCTGAGCAATTCGTTGTAACTTTCTGAACCTTCAATAACTGAAACTCAGTTTCAGTAACTGAATCGAAACTCACGCGGATTATATAACTGAAACTGTAACTGAAACTGAAACTCACCCAGCACCATAATTTTAACTGAAACTGAAACTATAATGAGTTTCTACTGGTCACCCTGCCGGCCCCAGCTAGGCGACAACCTACTAGCTCATTATATAACTTCGTCCCGTAGGGGGTCGCTAACGTCGTTAGTCGGGATTTTCACGCCGACTAACGACGTTAGTCGGAAACAAGTTAGTCTAGCAGCCGACTAAGTTGGGTGAGTCAGTCGCTCGGCTAACGTAAGTGCCGACTAACCCAGATGAGTTGGTGACTCAACTGACCGGGTCCCTCGATTAACACAGCGTCCATAAAATGATCGAGTCTGCGGCCTGACTAATCTCCGCCGACTAACGTCGTTAGTTGGGGCCGGACTAATCTGGCGGTAAATAATGAGCTAGTGCGAATAGGATGCGGACACGCGTGCGTGCGTTCTATGCTCAGATGTTAGAATACCGTAAAGTGCCGATTAGAGGAAGTGGTATCTCCAAATAGTGGTAGTCTCCAAATAGTGGTAGGGTGTAGGGGCACATTGAAACAATAGTGGTAGGTCTCCAAATAGTGGTACATACCTTCCACTATCTGGAGCGATTCCCTACATTAACGCATATAACAACACTACAAGTCAAAGGAAATCGCCAACTGCTGACTTTTGAGCAATCTCAAATCAAAATGGGTCAAAATTATGACAGACTGCCTGAAATTTGGTCATTCTAACGCACTTTGGTTGTTCTCAATACCACAACTGAGAGGATTGAAACAATAGTGGTAGGTCTCCAAATAGTGGTAGTCTCCAAATTGTGGTAGGGTGTAGAGGTGGATTGAAACAATAGTGGTAGCTACCTCTATTCGGCACTTTACGGTATGAAGGTGGCGAGACTTGTCACCCACGCGAGCCAGGCCTTCGGATCAGGTTTCGCTTGTTCGACGTATTGTATGCACGAATTGGTCAGCAGTTGATAACGATTGATACTTTCAGACACACACAAGAGTATGTTTCACTGTGTAGCACTGTGCAACCACGGTGCAACAGCACCACGGCGCATTGTGAATGCATGAGGCAACTGTCAGAGAATGCACAGAATGACCACCACCTAAGGAAGGCGGCATTGCGCGCGTCTCTCTCTCCATCTGTGTACCCTACGCAATGGACTCGTGTAGTGTGAACCCTGCGTGCGCATTTTACAAGGCCCATGAAGGGAAGTTGTACTATGTACTCACGTCCGCAGCTCCTTCAATGCGTCAGAAGCTCAGCCTCTTTATCTCTGCCTGTGCACTGCAGTTTGTTGCTTTGACATACAACAGTACACTACAAAGTCAAAAGATGGTTAGAGGACAAATGTCAGCAAGCAGTCGGAGAAAGACGCATACCAGTAAGATCAAACAAGCATCAGTGACAAGGATGCTCAGGACTTTATATAATTATACAATACGATTTATTTGAATGAAATTTAAACGTCAAATGAAATTTGAAACTTTATTTAAACGTCAAAATCAAATTCAATAATACACAAGGTACATTAAATAAATACATCAAGTACACACATCAAAATACACAAGGACTAGAAGGATAATGCCAGTCACATAGCAAGGGCAAATGTCAGTTGCATACAAAACGTTATGTGACCGCTAAGAGGCCCGCTGGGACAAAAGGCCTGCGGCCGCGGAGGGGGCAAGTGGTCAGCTGGTGGTACGCAAGAGTGTTGATGACTTGTTTTCGTGTGACACATTTATCAAGCGAAAATTCCTGGTAGTTTCCATACCGGCTGTGTTGCGTTTTGGCGGAGAGATTGCGACAAAGCCTCTGGGAATGCTGCGAGACAGTGGAACAATTGACGAGGGAATGATTGCCAATCGAGATGGTGCAGTGAAGCAGCTGTCCCGAGTTACTGGCCAAGGCACATCCCTGTTCAAAGGATGGACAAGAGATCGACTTGGCCAACTTTCCATCACCTAGTCCAAACCATCGCAAACTTGCGACTCGGTACTACCTACTAATGAGCTTGCCAACCACGACACCAATGGCTCTTGTGTCTGTGTCTGTGTTGCGCACCGATCCTACTGGAGGACAAAGGCATTTGCAACCGGATCTGGTCGAACTTCGGCTCTGATGCCGAAGCCATTCACACGAAGATCCCAGTCGTGCTGCGGCCGAGCCGACAGTCGACGAGCGATATGGAAGCTGTTCCCCCGACTTCTCTACTACTAGCTACCCTGGGTCATGGACAAGACGTTGCTTTCTGCTGCGAGATGGATAGTCCAGCTGGGACCTGACCGAATGCCTGTCGCGCAGTTCCTTCAGCTCAGTGGTCGACAGGGAGCACCAGCCAGTGGTTGGCGAAGCTGAAGCAAACTTGCGCAGTGGACATTCGCTCGAAAAGGAGATGGTGTTGATCCAGCGACATGTGCCAGGCCCTTATTATGGCGGCGGCAGCGTTTGTGTACCCTATCCGGTGAATCTGCAGAGAGCGTTTGATGTAGCGGATGAGTCGGCCACGAGTAATTGTTGCTACGGCCGTCAGGCACGCAAATTATCGAGCGGGCGCACACAATGGTTTTGCTCGCGTAGGCACTACGCACAATGGGCCCGTCGCGCTCTAGTGGCTTCGTCTGCCATTGTATTCTATGCTGAGCCAAACACAAGCGGCCAAAGGTAGCCGATTTGAGTGGCCAAACTCCACTCTTCCATAAACCGTGCCCGCTGCTCTCCAAATGTGGTCAATGATGACAACGAGACCCTTCGCCTGAAGACGGAAGAGCATTCGGAGAAAATGTTGGAAATGCTCACGATTGTCTCAAATCGAGTTTGTTGGTGGTATGGCGCATTTTAGTAACTGAAGTATGTATGTATTCTTGTCAGCGCACGAAAGAGTACAGTCGAGAGCTTTCAAAAGACGTACGTGACTCGACTGAGCTCTGCGAAGTGAGACGAACCAGTCATTCTAGTCTGAATACGAGTGAAACAACACCACCAATGGCAGCATGAAATCGTTCCAGGGTACCCACATAACCCCGTTCCTGTCGTGGGCCGAACGTCTGCCAACCCACCCAAGCGACTGCTACGTATTCAGCAACGCGGTCAACAAGCCTTACGTATGTCAGAGTGCGGCACTTTTAAAGTACATATGGGTCACGCTTGCACCTAGACTTTCGAGCATCTATGTACCTAACCGTGCAGGGAAATTGGCCGTGTTCGGCTACAGCCGCGACTTCTTCACCAAATCGCCCAACCACGGAGAGGCCATCAAGAGGCAATTTGACCGAGTGGCGAGCTCTTTCTATGTACATTGTAGCTGGAGTCCGGCCCACTTTCGGTTCTCAGGCCAGTCTGCAGGAAGAGTGCCTGCTTGACTGGCCTCGCCGTCAATGATTGTCAATTCAGTCGGTCTTATGCAGGTAGTGGTTTCTGGTGTTCGGGTAGTGTGCATTTGCTCGCGGCGTCGCCATCGTCAATAATATTTGTCGTCATCGCCAGGAGAATATTTACCATAATGATCCGAACATTCAAAACTTTAGTTATTGTACGAACTTCAAACACATTTGGAGTTCAGCGGACGACATCCAGGCTGCCTCGTCGAACGAGACGCTGATCCGGCGATTTGTCGACTGCTGAAATATAAGAAGGTCCTCTTGCGCTTCATTGAAGAACTGACATTGAGAATGCACGCTGGTCGACTTGCCTTTAAAGTAGTGGAGCCTGTTTATACAGGGTGTCCCACGGTTGATGCCTACTGTTTGTCGGTGAATAACTTTTGCTGTAGTTAACCGATCGGGGTGAATTTTGGCCATTTTGGAGAAGATACTTTAACTTGTATGTGTGCGACATTTTGTGAACATCAGCGGAGCCGTTCGTGAGATACGGCCGCGCATATGGGAATCGTGAGAAAGCGCAATTAAAACGCTCCCTGCCGAATTCTGCAGACCCGATTGAGTTCACGTTATGCACACTATTGTGCCCTCATGTGTACACTGTTATCTGAAAAGATCACTGGAATCGGTTATACTGGTGAAGAGTAGCGCTGGCATAATGCCGATCAATTTGCACAACAAAGGCCGAAGAAGCCCAATAGCGCAACTTTGGGTGAACCTAAGCTGACGATTTACGCAGCTGTATCTCACGAACGGTTCCACCGACCCTCATAAAATTTCGCACATATTTAGGCTAAAGTATCTTCTCCAAAATGGCCAAAAATCACCTCGATCGGTTAACTACAGCAAAAGTTATTCACCGACAAACAGTAGGCATCAACCGTGAGACACCCTGTAGTTTGGATGATCTCGTAGAATCCATACATTGTATACCAGGGCGGGGGGCACTGAAGTACGGAAAGAGATAAACTGCTGATCAAGACGCACATCTGTTCAATGGAATCATTCCACCAAGATTATAAGTTTTAACAAAAACATTCACTCGTCTCTGGCCCAGGCTCGTTTTAGCGCCGAAGTATCCACCTTTTGGCCCTGCGACACGCAGATATGCACACTAACAAAGCACTAACTAAGCAGCTAAGTACCAATGATGATAAGAACGCAAGTCATCGTCGGCCAACGACGGCGGTCTGTAGTTCGCGCTTGCATGAGACGTGCAGTTGACACAAACTACGAAGGACGAACTGGCCATAGGGTTCCAGTAGCGGATCCCGGCGTCCGCCGCCCCCCCCCATTCGGCCAAACCGCCCCCCCCCCATTCCCCCTCCCGAGAAAAAAAAATTGCGCGGCAGCACCTCCAGAGCAAAAAATTTTCGCCTGCGGCGCTATTTTATAGCACTTTTGTACCAAAATAGGTAAAAACCGGCCAAAATTTTTGCCTGCGGCGCTATTTTATAACACTTTTGTCCCAAAATAGGCCAAAATCGGCCAAAATTTTTGCCTGCGGCGCTATTTTATAGCATTTTTGTGCCAACATAGGCCAAAATCGGCAAAAATTTTCGCCTGCGGCGCAAATTTTTTATGTGCTTTAATAGCATCTTGGTCCCCCCTGTGGCCTCAAAAATTCCGCCCCCCCCCATTCCAAAATCCTGGATCCGCCACTGATAGGGGCTACAGTGTGCTTCCACTGTACCTGTGTTCTCTATAAGAGAGCAGCAGTGACAAGCAAGACAACAGACAGTCGTCGTCGTCGTCAAAACTTGATAAGACTCGCGTGCAACTTACATACGTACTCTGATATGAGACTTCGAGTCACGAATGCATGCGTGCGTGCGTGTTTGCGTGCGTGCGTGTATGCGTGCGTGCGTGCGTGCGCGCGCGCGCGCGCGCGCGTGCGTGTGTGTGTGTGTGTGTGTGTGTGTGTGTGTGTGTGTGTGTGTGTGTGTGCGTGCGTGCGTGCGTGCGTGCGTGCGTGCGTGCGTGCGTGCGTGCGTGCGTGCGTGTGTGTGTGTGCGTGCGCGCGCGCGTGCGTGCGTGCGTGCGTGCGTGCGAGTGTGTGTGCGTGTGTGTGTGTGTGTGGAAGGGTAACAGTGGAACAACTTTCTACTTGAGCAGACCAATTTGTCCGTCGAGCAGAACTTCCCAGGAACAGAAATTGGTGGTTCAGGAACAGCAACTATGCCAACAGTGGAACAAGTACCTAGACTGTACTTCGTCGGTAGGGTAAATTGCCTACTCTTCATTAACTGGTGGATCTGGTCTCATTAGTGCGAACATCATACTTTTTCAGCAAGCGAGTCCATTCCGATTGCAGACAATGGGGTCATCCATCCTTACCCAACTGGACAGTCCACAGGTTGGATTTGAAGTTAGCCATTCTTGTGCACTTGAGCTTGTTCAATGAAGAACCCCTTCCGAAATTGAAACTCACAGTTTAGTTTCAGCTATTTGATGCTGCGAATATTAGCCAGCATCAAATAGCTGAAACTAAACTGTGGCTAATATTCGCGAATCGCGACAGTCATAAAGCTACGTGTACATACAGCTGCAGCGCAACTGTCCCTACGACAGCCTTTACGAGACGGGATACTAATTAGGTACTCTACAATGCCGCTCGAAATCGTTGCCTACCAGTAGTAATCTTAGAGCCCCAGGAGTTTATTACCCTCCCTAGGAGTGATGAGTTGTTGGAGTATGGGGATCATTCGAGGGGGAGAGCATACCGGAATATGCGGTCCAACAGACAAAATTGGCGGCGACAAGCCCAGTGGACGCGGCCGCACCACACCGACTGCCGCCTCTGCGACAGCGGTGACCGATGCAACGCGTTCCCGGCCGACGGCGTTTTCAGCGCTGCCTGCCGATTTTCGACTCCAATCGTAAAATAGCAAGAATAGAGCCGTTCCAACCTGCACAGACCCGGTGCAGCGTCATGAGCGCCTCGAAGGATAGTCGTGGCGTCCAGACGGACTGCGCCGACCAAGACAACGCCTGCTGCGTTTTGAAGTGCGAAGGTGAGCGCTCTCTTTGCTGTGCGAGTTGCATTGTAGCAGTACCAGTAGAGTAGTAGTATCTGACCAACTTGCTCCGCTTCTGGCGCCGACTGCGCCTATCCCAAGTGGCAGCGCGTCTGCCTCAGCCGAGAGGAGAATTGGAGCTGCGTGCGCTGCCGTACGTACTCACGTCGAGCTCTTGATATGGTTCGCTCGGCTGAGGCCGAGCGAAATAACGTAAATGTAACACCAAAATACTTACCTGCTATGTAGGCTAACACGCTCATTAGGGTTGTTAATGGTGGCATACTTCAGGGATGTGCGCGATCGCCGCTTCTACGACTTCAAGACTCAGGGACAGACCTGCGACATAGTGCTACAATACATAGTTCTAAAGCCACCACCAGTTGTTCTGAAAGATGGCATTCTATACATATTGAGGGTTAACCAGGAATGAGCGACTAAGGGTTAAGTGAATCTGATCTGGTCAATGGCCAACTAGCGAGAGGACAAATGTCAGCCGTGTTTCACCCACAGATTTCGATGCGTCGTCGTAAGCTCTCGCCGCACTCTTTCATGCACTGCCCAACATCAGCTTCATCAAAGACACGCAAAAGAAATCGACATGGTTGAAATGTTTGGCACTAAGACTCCACCAGAAATCTCTGCCACCACAATCCATGTTGCACTCGGTCGCTTTGGCAATTCTCCCACTGCATCAGCATACCGCCACCAGCGCTCCTCCAACTGGAGCCACAGAGGTCGAAGTATGTATTAAGTCGAAGTACCACAGAGCCAAGCAACTGTCTAGCTGTAGCAACTTGCGAGTCGGCAATGAAAGCCGTGACTTGATCGACCGAAATCCGCAAATAAGCATTATCAAGGTAGGTATTGATTGAATATTCTTGCAGTCGTCTGGCTTCGAGTTTTCTCCAGTTTCTGAATGGACTTGATAACCATTCGCCTCAAGAACGCGCTGCCGCACAGCTTGCACTTGCCCTTGTGAAAGCAGATGTTGCAGTTGGCTTCTCTGCTTCCGGGCTCATAGTTCCACTGCTTATGTAGGTGCGGCCCTCCACAAATCTGGTTTTCCACTGACAGGCAGGAGTGCGCAGATCGCATCGTTGTGCAAAAGCAACTGAATGAGAGCTGGACCGTTTTGAGCACATGAAAGGATAGCATAAGAAACGAACAACTAGGCACCGTCTGCCACTGCTTCGACGCCGCCCTCTGGCTCTGGCGAATGTTCCGTTTGACCATCTGATGCGTTGACTCCCTCCTTGCAGAGAGGGGTGTCCTGAAATAATGAGTTGAACTGTTCAATAATAGTGACGTTCTAGATTCAATAAGCGAGCAAGACAGGTACCAAGCCCAACTCCATGTTGTGACAGGAGTTGCCCAGCCTTGAAAGGAACAACTACAGCCAAAGTGAAGTCGTTCCGACGCAGATATTTACCACGCCTCACAAACAAGCTGCGTGTGTAAAAAGTTCAACCTATACTTTGTGTCTGTCAAATTTTGGTGAACAGTATAGTGAACTTTGTACACATCGTTAGCCGCATTTGGAGAAAGTGTCTTGAGAATGTGTGCCTTAATGCCAAGTGCAGCTGTCCCCACGATACGGTTGTCTGTACAGCTGATCTGAAGCTCAGTGATATCGCCGCGTTCGCTATATGTTATCGGCATGATACGACGCCGTTTATCTGATGTTTCCTACCTGTGTGAAAACGTCACATCCAACAAAAAAACTTGCCAAAAGTTTGGTGCGAGCGAATTCCTGTGTTCAGCGTACGCATTTCTGTTTCCGAGTGCACATTCATCAATATACAGCTGTTCTGGCCGTTTTTGAAGAATAATGGGGACTTGACAGTTTCACTATTTCCATTCAATGACCTCCTGTCAGGCAATCCTGCCATGGTGCCCAAGCACAGATAGAGTGTTAATTATTCTGACCATTTACCAATTTCGTAGAGTTTTTTTCAAGTATAGTGGGGACTTGACAGTTTCACTGCTTGCATTCAGGGACTCTTATCAGGCATCTTGCAATGGTGCCCAGTGACCGAGCAGTGGAGCACAAATAGAGTCATAATTAGTCGGATTGTTCACCAATTTCGTAGTGGTTTTTGAAGAATAATGGGGACTTGACAGTTTTACTACTTCCATTCAATGACCTCCTGTCAGGCAATCCTGCCTTGTTGCCCAAGCACAGATAGAGTCTTAATTATTCTGATCGTTTACCAACTTCGTAGAGTTTTCTCAAGTATAGTGGGGACTTGGCAGTTTCACTGCTTGCATTCAGGGACTCTTATCAGGCATCTTGCAATGGTGCCCAGTGACCGAGCAGTGGAGCACAGATAGAGTCATAATTAGTTGGATTGTTTACCAACTTCGTAGAGGTTTTTGAAGAATTATGGGGACTTGACAGCTTCACTACTTCCCTTCAGCGACCTCCTATCAGGCAATCTAGCAATGGTGCTCAAGCACAGTTATGGACCCTAATTATTCTAATTGTTTACCAACTTCGTAGAGGTTTTTGAAGAATTATGGGGACTTGACAGCTTCACTACTTCCCTTCAGCGACCTCTTATCAGGCATCTTGCAATGGTGCCCAGTGACCGAGCAGTGGAGCACAGATAGAGTCATAATTAGTCGGATTGTTCACCAATTTCGAAGAGGTTTTTTGAAGAGGAGACTTGACATTTTTACTACTTCCATTCAATGACCTCCTGTCAGGCAATCCTGCCTTGTTGCCCAAGCACAGATAGAGTCTTAATTATTCTGATCGTTTACCAACTTCGTAGAGTTTTCTCAAGTATAGTGGGGACTTGACAGTTTCACTGCTTGCATTCAGGGACTCTTATCAGGCATCTTGCAATGGTGCCCAGTGACCGAGCAGTGGAGCACAGATAGAGTCATAATTAGTTGGATTGTTCACCAATTTCGAAGAGGTTTTTGAAGAATAATGGGGACTTGACAGTTTTACTACTTCCATTCAATGACCTCCTGTCAGGCAATCCTGCCTTGTTGCCCAAGCACAGATAGAGTCTTAATTATTCTGATCGTTTACCAACTTCGTAGAGTTTTTTCAAGTATAGTGGGGACTTGACAGTTTCACTGCTTGCATTCAGGGACTCTTATCAGGCATCTTGCAATGGTGCCCAGTGACCGAGCAGTGGAGCACAGATAGAGTCATAATTAGTCGGATTGTTCTCCAATTTCGAAGAGGTTTTTGAAGAATAATGGGGACTTGACGGTTTCACTATTTCCATTCAATGACCTCCTGTCAGGCAATCCTGCCTTGTTGCCCAAGCACAGATAGAGTCTTAATTATTCTGATCGTTTACCAACTTCGTAGAGTTTTCTCAAGTATAGTGGGGACTTGACAGTTTCACTGCTTGCATTCAGGGACTCTTATCAGGCATCTTGCAATGGTGCCCAGTGACCGAGCAGTGGAGCACAGATAGAGTCATAATTAGTTGGATTGTTCACCAATTTCGAAGAGGTTTTTGAAGAATAATGGGGACTTGACAGTTTTACTACTTCCATTCAATGACCTCCTGTCAGGCAATCCTGCCTTGTTGCCCAAGCACAGATAGAGTCTTAATTATTCTGATCGTTTACCAACTTCGTAGAGTTTTCTTAAGTATAGTGGGGACTTGACAGTTTCACTGCTTGCATTCAGGGACTCTTATCAGGCATCTTGCAATGGTGCCTAGTGACCGAGCAGTGGAGCACAGATAGAGTCATAATTAGTCAGATTGTTCACCAATTTCGAAGAGGTTTTTTGGTTGGTGTGGGAGATGAGTGGGGGGGGGTGGGGTTTGGGGGGGGGGGGGGGGGGAAGGGGGGGGGCGTGGGGGAAAATTTTTTTTTTTAAAATGGGGGGGGAAAAAATATATTATTGGGGGGAAGGTAATGATTTTGCGGAAGCGGCCGATTGCACTTCCATCGGTTGGAAGTGCAATCGCGCAGCGCGCGGCGTCCCCCCGCCGCTTGTGTGGACCCCCCCCCCCCCCCCCCCCCCCACTGCGCTGCGCCGACCACCCGAGCCCAACCCCCCCCCCCCCCCTCTCGCCGTCTCATGCGCATTCTCTGGAATAGGGGCAACCACAGGTGTGAAATCTCGCTCATTACACTGTTAGTCTAGTCTAGTCTCTCATGAATAACAATCACAAGCGGTCAACAATAGGAGTAAGCCGCTACACACAAGAAAACCTCATCAGCACATTTCGTGCGACATTTGCACAAAGACACTTTGCCCACTGCGCTATTCGCGGTGTACGATGTCTCAGCTCTTCATGGCCTGTACTATGGTGATACTTTTGTCGGGTGCATCAAAGGCGGCCTCTCTTCCTTTCACTTTGCAAAGTTGGTCTCGCAGTAATGGCGTCTGAATCATCTGCGACGGGCGCAGTTTGAATTTCGCCCGCAGGTGGTAACACCATGACGGGTCAGTACCGTCGACTTGGCCGCGAGAACCTAAACACCTGCTGCCACAAGCATTCCTCTTCGTTAGCTGGCACACGAGACTTAGGCATAGTGACCGTTTACCATTCAGTTTAGCATAGTGAATGGCAAAGGCAAGTGACAGGCGACCGGCAAAGATTATAACACTGCAACGTCTCAATGGACAGTGCGTGCTGACTCAAGATGATGTGATGCAATGATCAGCGGCTTCTTCTTTGAGGGCTAGGGAACGGGGGGATGGGGGGGGGGGGGGGCGAGGGGTGTCGGGTGGTCGGCGCAGCGCGGGGGGAGGGGGGCTTTCGCGTCCACACAAGCGGCGGGAGGCGGGGGGACGCCGCGCGCTGCGCGATTGCACTTCCAACCGATGTAAGTGCAATCGGCCGTTTTCCAGCGAAAATTGCACTTACGTCTGGATTGCACTTCCAGCTACGACATACATACTATCTTTTGATATGTTGTAGTCCTCGATAGTGCCGAGGCGGCAAAAAAAGAATTGGATCGCTGCGGGACCCATTTTGGCGCCAAATTTGAAAAATTCGCGATTTTTCGCTATTTTCCGACTTTGACGGTTTGCTGCGCGCCACAGGTAGCAGCTAGAGCCGCGAGACCGCTTTTGGTGCTCCTTCCCAGATGTCCGCTATCGAATGAGCCATGGACGGAGAAAATCGGTTGAGACACAAAAAAGTTATCTTGGTGGAACTTTTTTGACTCCGGGGTCAAAAATTGCGCTTTTCGCGTTTCAGCGTCTGCAGCGCTCGAATGCGTTGCCGAATCGGTTCAAATGTGGTTTCAAACGATTCTACGTTGAAATCTGGTCCAGAAAAGTGTTTTTGGCAAATTTGCAGAGCTACAGTAACCCTGCCGCGTCCATTTGAATATTGGGTGTCGGGTCGACTTTCGCGACATTATACTCGATTTCGGGGTTTTCGGGAGCGCTGATTACGAATTTGGCATTCGTTTAGCGTTTAGATGATGTTTAACCATACCTATGACGAATTCGCATGCTACCGTACCACAAGTGCAGAATTTTGGTCCTGCGAATCCATATGAAGTTTGGGGTGTTGTATGTCGATTCTGGGGTATTCTGGGATGTAGATCACGAATTCGGCATTAGTTTTGCGATTGGGAGTGTCAGGAGGCCACAACAGGAGAGGAGTCACCGTGCGTAGGAGTTCAAATTTGTGGAGTATACTGCGTCCCCCGGACGACTTGCCTGGTTGAAGAATAATGGGGACTTGACAGTTTTACTACTTCCATTCAATGACCTCCTGTCAGGCAATCCTGCCTTGTTGCCCAAGCACAGATAGAGTCTTAATTATTCTGATCGTTTACCAACTTCGTAGAGTTTTCTCAAGTATAGTGGGGACTTGACAGTTTCACTGCTTGCATTCAGGGACTCTTATCAGGCATCTTGCATGGTGCCCAGTGACCGAGCAGTGGAGCACAGATAGAGTCATAATTAGTTGGATTGTTCACCAATTTCGTAGAGGTTTTTGAAGAATAATGGGGACTTGACAGTTTCACTATTTCCATTCAATGGCCTCCTGTCAGGCAATCCTGCCTTGTTGCCCAAGCACAGATAGAGTCTTAATTATTCTGATCGTTTACCAACTTCGTAGAGTTTTCTCAAGTATAGTGGGGATTTGACAGTTTCACTGCTTGCATTCAGGGACTCTTATCAGGCATCTTGCAATGGTGCCCAGTGACCGAGCAGTGGAGCACAGATAGAGTCATAATTAGTCGGATTGTTCACCAATTTCGAAGGTTTTACTACTTCCATTCAATGACCTCCTGTCAGGCAATCCTGCCTTGTTGCCCAAGCACAGATAGAGTCTTAATTATTCTGATCGTTTACCAACTTCGTAGAGTTTTCTCAAGTATAGTGGGGACTTGACAGTTTCACTGCTTGCATTCAGGGACTCTAATCAGGCATCTTGCAATGGTGCCCAGTGACCGAGCAGTGGAGCACAGATAGAGTCATAATTAGTTGGATTGTTCACCAACTTCGTAGAGGTTTTTGAAGAATTATGGGGACTTGACAGCTTCACTACTTCCCTTCAGCGACCTCCTATCAGGCAATCTAGCAATGGTGCTCAAGCACAGATAGAGTGTTAATTATTCTGACCATTTACCAATTTCGTAGAGTTTTTTTCAAGTATAGTGGGGACTTGACAGTTTCACTGCTTGCATTCAGGGACTCCTATCAGGCATCTTGCAATGGTGCCCAGTGACCGAGCAGTGGAGCACAGATAGAGTCATAATTAGTTGGATTGTTCACCAATTTTGTAGAGGTTTTTGAAGAATAATGGGGACTTGACAGTTTTACTACTTCCATTCAATGACCTCCTGTCAGCAAATCTTGCCTTGTTGCCCAAGCACAGATAGAGTCTTAATTATTCTGATCGTTTACCAACGAGTTTTTTCAAGTATAGTGGGGACTGGACAGTTTCACTGCTTGCATTCAGGGACTCTT
>JASAMZ010008053.1:0-60479 GCA_030248115.1 Linhomoeus sp. GSCO2_2 | reverse complement strand
TAGAAATTTGAATTTTTGGATCTGGAGTAGAACAATTTCACTCAAGAACACTCCCCACCCCCAAAATGCGAAAATTCCAAGGTTTCAATATTTACGTACATAATATGCAAATCAAAGTTATGGTAGAAATTTGAATTTTCAGGCCTCTAGTGGAACAATGCAATCAGGAACACTCCCCATGCCCCAAAATGCCAAAATCTTCTGTTTTGCAAATATATGTACTTAATATGCAAATCTTGGTTATGCAGAAATTCATTTTTTGGGTCTCGGCAGTGGAACAATTTCACTTGGAACACTTCCCCACCCCCTAAAAAGACAAAATTTCCAATTTTCAATAGTTATGTACATAATATGCAAATCAAGGTTATGGTAGAAATTTGCATTTTCAGGCCTCCAGTGGAACAATACAATCAGGAACACTCCCCATGTCCCAAAATGCCAAAATCTTCTATTTTGCAAATTTATGTACTGAACATGCAAATCTGGGTTACTGCAGAATTTTGACTTTTTTTTGGGTCTCGAGTGGAACAATTTCACTTGGAAACACTCCCCACCCCCTAAAAAGACAAAATTTCCAATTTTCAATAGTTATGTACATAATATGCAAATCAAGGTTATGGTAGAGATTTGCATTTTCAGGCCTCCAGTGGAACAATACAATCAGGAACACTCCCCATGCCCCAAAATGCCAAAATCTTCTGTTTTGCAAATATATGTACTTAATATGCAAATCTGGGTTACTGCAGAAATTTGATTTTTTTTTGGGTCTCGAGTGGAACAATTTCACTTGGAAACACTCCCCACCCCCTAAAAAGACAAAATTTCCAATTTTCAATAGTTATGTACATAATATGCAAATCAAGGTTATGGTAGAAATTTGCATTTTCAGGCCTCCAGTGGAACAATACAATCAGGAACACTCCCCATGTCCCAAAATGCCAAAATCTTCTATTTTGCAAATTTATGTACTGAATATGCAAATCTGGGTTACTGCAGAATTTTGAATTTTTTGGGTCTCGAGTGGAACAATTTCACTCGAGAACACTCCCCATGCTCCAAAACGCCAAAATCTACTATTTTGCAGTTATGTACTTAATGTGCAAATCTTGGTTACTGTAGAAATTTGAATTTTTGGGTCTTGAGTGGAACAATTCACTCAGGAACACTCTCCATGCCCCAAAATGCCAAAATTCCCAATTTTCAATATGTACGTACTTGCACGTACGTAATATGCAAATCCAGGTTATGGTAGAAATTTAAATTGTCCACTTGAGACAACAGGGGAGGGATCCTGGGGTACTACTACATACTGGAACCCCAAAAACCTCACCCCTAGCAATGCCTGAGAATCAGGGCCAAAAAGCACCTATTACAGAGCTTGTCAGCTGGATGATTGTGAAAACACTCACCTAACAGCAGAGCAAGTCCTCTTTGTCACTATGGAGGCAGTCAGTATTCTGGGCATACTGAACTTACTGTTTCAACTTACATATGTATTTCAACTGTACTGCTCCCAGTAAGTAGTAACTAAGAACAATAGCACTTGTGACATTCAAAACTGACAAACTCCCACCCAACAGTGACAATGCAGTGCAATTAATAAATTACATATGGATGGCTTCTAGCTACCATAATAACAGCCTACCAATTTGCTGTACAATTTAAACCTTGCGTCATGGCTGGCGGGCCGTCCCGCCAACTTCCATCGGGATCTGTTTCTTAAGGGTTTCGGGATCTCCAGATCCAGAAACGTCCTGGACTTAGGTCAACTGGTTAAAGAATGAGCTTGAGTCGAGCGACTCACCTGCACATAGATCATCTTGTTGGCCGACACGCCAGTGTCCACCAAATGGGGGAGGGGAGCGGCTCTGAAGGGGGTACCCCCTCTCCCCAGCCACGATACCTCTCCCACCACATCCAGCGTCACGTGACGCCACGTAACTAGTGGCGCGCGACTTAGACGAAAGTCCACGAAAAGTTTGTCGGATTCCTGAGAATTATGTTATGAATTTTGTGTACAGTTTATCAAATTTAATTCCAAATACCACACCCTCAATCTCCTGGCGTAGTCGGCAAATTCCACCGGTCTGTCTCTTTCCAAGATGTACAAACCCCTGTTTCGCCCACTGTCGTCACTCTGCACAGCGCTGTCCGCAGTCCTTCCAAGCAACAATTCCACCAAGTCTCCTCCGGAAGTTAGCTGCGCTAAGGGTACTAATGGTGATATGGCGCTCAAGCGTCGGTGCAAATCCTGGTCGACAAAGCGCTTCCAGCGTCGGCATAGTTCGGTCTCCATTACGGTGCCGACTTCGCGGGAGGCCAGTTCCTGAATTCGAGGCGTTGTGGTGGGAATTGAACGCCGAAATCGCGCATTTCTATACGCGTTTCAAAGTGTCACATTCCCGCATACCATACAGTATGTAGGTTTTGCATCATACATACATAGGTAAGTAAGCACATTTCATGTTGCGATGCATGTGTTCAATCTTTGGTAGGTAGCGAAACGTAACCGCCATTTGATACATCTCGATCTCTTGCTATTGGTCCGTGCCGCAAAATCACAACTTCACTTGTCACGTGAGAAACAAAGCGATCACGACATAACTCAAATTAACTAGATACATATGAAGGTCTAGTCAACGTGCCGCAACTACGTATCATCATACCTTGAATGAGTTCACAAGCGGTCCACTAGCGCCCCCGCTTACAGTAACCTCTGTCTTCCCCAAACGCGCCGCACAGCTGAGCGACCGTAGACCAGGTAAGCCTTCAGCTGTGGCGTACAGTAGCATTGTAACTGCCATGCTGAAATGTCAGCGCAGCTGAGATTTTGTCAAATTGCCCTGTAGTTATGAAGAAATCTCACCTGGCGTCTCGACCGGATATTGTAGCGTAGCCATCCAGTTTGACAGGGATTAGAAAGTTGTACAAGCCGTCCAGTTGGCCTCTTAGTCTGGAAATGTTATACGGTAAATCTACCTAAAATTGAAGTACGGTATCTTGCAAATCCATTGATCGCCGCTCAACATACAGTAATCCTAAAGTGTGGATTCGAGGACTGCCTCTGTGGAATGCAGGATGTTTGAATTGGGGATCCGTCGAGGCATTTTCTATACTGAGACGGCAGAGACGGCAGAGAACCGAGATGGCAGATTTGAAAGTTACCATTACAGTACTGACATATATTCCTTTCAATTATTGTCGTACTGTAAAAGTCACATTAAATTCTATTAGTATTCCACGCCCCAACGACCCACGACCCAAATTTTAGAACATACCAATTTCAACTTTTTTCTGACTTCCAAAAAATCATAACTCGAGTTGTCGGTGGTGGATTCTCGCAAACTTTTCTGATCGGCCTGGACATTTGCATTACCGTACAAAAAAATCGCCGAGATCGCTACCATCGTTCGTGAGCTATGTCACAAAAGCGCTATGTCTCAAGTGAAAAAAAACTATTTTCGATTTTGGACGCCCATTTCGGTTGAAAATCGCCTCCTGACACACCCAATCGCAAAACTAATGCCGAATTCGTGATCTACATCCCAAAGTACCCCAGAATCGACATACAACACCCCTAACTTCCTATGGACTCGCAGAACCAAAATTCTGCACTTGGGGTACGGTAGCATGCGAATTCGTCATAGGTACGCTTAAACATCATCTAAACGCCAAACAAATGCCAAATTTGTAATCAGCGCCCCCGAAAACCCCGAAATCGAGTATAATGTCGCGAAAGTCGACCCGACACCCAATGTTCAAATGGACGCGGCAGGGTTACTGTAGCTCTGCGAACTTGCCAAAAACACTTTTCTGGGCCAGATTTCAACGTAGAATCGCTTGAAACCACTTTTGAACCGATTCGGCAACGCATTCTAGCGCTACAGACGCCGAAACGCAAAAAGCGCAATTTTTGACCCCAGAGTAAAAAAAGTTCCACCAAGATAACTTTTTTGTGTCTCAACCGATTTTCTCCGTTCATGGCTCATTCGATAGAGGACATCTGGGAAGGAGCAACAAGAGTGGTCTCGCCACTCTAGCTGCTACCTATCGCGCACAGCAAACCGTCAAAGTCGGAAAATAGCGAAAATTTGCGAATTTTTCAAATTTGGCGCCAAAATGGGTCCCGCAGCGATCCAATTCTGTTTTTCCACCCTCGGCCCTATCGAGTACTACAACATATCAAAAGATAGTATATACCATTATATGCAACTTTTTCGAGTTCTACCTTATTTAACCCATTTTCCAGTACTTTGAAAATTTAAATTTTTGAATTTCCCGCCAACGGGGTCCCGGAGCGTGACCCCATTTGTCGTGCAGGTTGCCCACCCCTAGGCCTACCTAACGCAAAAGACCGTTTGCAAATCGGCCGCTTCACGCGCGAGCTACATCCGTTGCAATTTTCTGCTTTCGCGCACAAACACTATATACTCCACACTTTTTTGTGGAGTATAATAATGGCCAAAAAGTGTTCGAAACACCGACATTCGGTCAAAACACGCTAATTTGTGTAAAAATAGACGAAATATAGCGCCGCAGGCGAAAATTTGGACAAAATCAGACCAAAAACTACCAAAAACTGAAGAAATTTGGGATTTTTACATCCTTTTCCGGATTTTCAGCTGCCAGGGGGTACCAGAAAGAAAACTTTTTAGTCGACGCCATGTCCAGGAGGGGGTTCCCCACCCCCCCCCCCCCCCCCCCCCCCCCATCCACCCCTGAGCCGCACCTACATATGTCACGTATCACTGGTCTCATTTGGGTCGCGGATTGTTGATTAGGTCGTGGGTCTTTGGCCGTCGAATACTGTTAGAATTAAATGTGACTCATACAGTAGGAATGACAATTGAAAGGAATTAATCAATAAGTACTGTAATGGCAATTTCAAATCTGCCATCTCGGTTCTCTGCCGTCTCCGCCGTCTCTGCCGTCTCGGTATAGAAAATGCCTCAGTGGAGCGGCGCGTCTCGGGGGGAAAAGTATTGTGGGGGGGAGGAGGCTTTTCTGGGCGGTTTTTGGCAGAAGGGGGTTTGGGCGCGCCCTCACACTCTTCTGAGGGCACCGCGGTGTTGCCGCCCCCGAGTTTCCCTTTTTTGGCGGGTTTCCGCGGAGTCCGCCGCAATTTTGCCTAAAACTTGCGAGATTTCGACAGATTTGCGAATTTTTCAGCCCTCTCATGGACCGAAGCCGTCATTCTACTATCATGTGCACTGATGACGCTATTGTCCGTCGCTTCTTTCGCCCGTAGCTCATTCGTCGTTCTGAGCAACCTCTGTCCTAATTTGCCCGACAGAGCGCTGAATCTCTGCTGCGTGGCGGCGCTCTTTCCCGTGCGTTGATTGGTCCAAGTTTGAACAGTGCTCGATGATGATTGGTTGGTTTTGAATTTTGAACTTACCGTATTTAGGTCACTGGCGGCTTTAGTTTGGTCGGTCTAATCGCGCCAAGAGTGACCGATCTTTCGGACGCGTTCATTCTTCTGTGAGTAATTGCGCTTTGTGATTGTGTTTTGCTACTGACTCACTCGCTCACTCCTCTGTTTTAGCTACTTCTCCAAGGCTCTTTTGAGCTTTGTCGATCTGCTCATCGACTGCTGTTGCGGTGACGGCACTCGCGAGTCGCTCTGCCAGCGACTCAGAGCACAGAATAAGGACTCTCGACTCCGGCTCACTCTCAGAACGCCCCCTCTGTGCTGTCTTTGTCCCGAGCGCTTCTTGCCGTCCTTCGAAGGCACTGGGTTGGCAAACTGCCACAAATTATTACATCCCGGGCGATGTCAATGTTGCCGATTTGTACTCAGGCGTTCGTTCTTCCGCGTTGAGCTGCTGGTTCGCCAGGCGGCCTTCGTGCGGCCTCTGGCGTTCTTTCTGACCGTGGCTTGCCGCCTGGACGGCTCATTAGATTCGCCCGGGATATATTCCAATTTGATCCAATTGACCAACGTGGCCTCCACAATGCTGGCCATGTGGGGCCTCATGGCGCTCGCAAAGAATCTGGCGGTGGCGATTTTTGGAATTTTGCTAATTCATCAAGATGTCGTACAAATATCCCGATTTTTGGCACTCCGCCGCTTGAAAAGCGAAGGAGTGCTATAGGAGCGGTAAAGCCTACAGTTAGCATGTCCGGGGCTAGCGCTCGCTACGAAGCACTTAGGGAGCCAATTTTTTTTTAAAAGATAGCTTATGACGACGCGCAGCGTGCTCGGGGGGTGAAAAAATTTCGGCGGTGGAAGAATTTTGCGAAAATTCAAAAATTCGAATTTTTACTAAGTAAGTAAAAAATATCTTCGCCATAACTTTCGTAAAACTGGACCGAATTTGGTGATTTTTGGATATGTTGTAGCCCCTTGGATGCTCTTCAGAACCAGACTGGAACGGGCTCCCTAGGTGGTCCGACGCGGGAGTACGGTAGAAAATTCAAAATGTAAATTTTTTTTCAAACCTTTAAAAAATCATAACTCGAGTTTGCCACGGTGGATCCTCGCAAACTCTTCTTTCTGACTTAGAGCCTTCTATGACCTTTCGATCAAGACCAAAACCGCCGAGATCGGTCTTGCCGTTCGGGAGATCCGCGGTGACAAAAGTCCCGGGTCCCGAGCGGAAAATCAGGATTTTCGACTTTGAATGGATTTTTGGGCCGGAAAGAGTGCTTTTAGCGGCAAATTGACCATTGCATCGTGTTCCGCGTCAAAAATTGGTCTAGACGAAGTGGCTTGACCATTTTGAGGTACCATACCCCAGCCGCGGCGAATTTTTGAATCCCGGGGTCAAATTTTCGAAATTAAGTTTTCACTTGTTTCGGGGGTTTTCGACGACGCTGAACACGAATCCGGTGTTCGTTTTGCGATTTGGGACGCCTCTACCCTGATTTCGGCGCCCGGCCGGCAATAAATTGGGTCCCAGGGTCGAATTTTCAAAAAATTGATTTGTCAGTTGTTTTGGGCTTTCTGACGCTACAGAACACGAATCCGGCGCCCGTTTTGCGATTCGCGGCGTATTTAGCCTGATTTTGGCGGAATACTCATGCTCTGTAAAATTTCGTGAAATTCCGAAAATACCGTCCGCCGTTGATTTTGCTGCGCCTACAGTACGCCGTCCATATAAGACACGCTGAGAACGGCGTCTACGCACGCGCAATCGAACCGAGTTATAGGAGCATTGTACTGTAGCACTTCTGGCACCGACGCCGTCCACCCCAGCGGGGGATCCCCTGTTGTGTAGTGTAGATCAGCGGTCAGTACAGCCTGCGCTCATCGTCGTCAGTACAGCCTGCTCCAACGCGTCACTTGCGCCACATCGGCCTGTTGGAGTTTCTGTGCCCCCGTCTGCTAAAACAATCACGCGGAGTGCCTATCTGACACTCAAGGAGTGTCACGTATCACTTGTTCAGCCAATTTTGCGCCCATACAACCTGCTACCCCAGCTGAGACTCGTGCAAGTCTCCATGTTGCTGCTGAGCTTCCAAGGCACCCTGTTGCGCCTCCTGGCCGAGTTTGGGGTCGTTCAAGCGAATGAGAGATTTGCCGCCCAGCAACACGCGAGCGGTGAGTTGGGAGGGGCATTGAAGTGGTGGGGGGGGGGGGGGGGGGGGGATTCAATGAAGGATGAATGGAGAGAACGGGATGAAATGAAGGATGGATGGAGAGAACGTAGAAATAGGGGGGGGGGGGGGGGGAGACGTTGGATGGAAGTAGAGCGGGAGGGGCTGCATTGGAGGGTAAACGGGAGGGGAGGGAGGCTCGAAACTGTATGAAGGGAGGGGAGCGTAGGTGTGTTCACGTGATCGACGGGCAGGGAGTAAGTAAGCGAGCGCATAGATGAGTAGTGCGTAAAGGGGGGGGGGGGGGGGGGGGGGGGGGGTTGGTGGATTCTGAGGGCGGGTGAGACTGTGAGTTTCAAGGGGCTGCTAAGGCTTCTTAGAATCTACAACCCCTTTCCTTTTCAGCCCTCCACCACCAGCTACTGATAGGGGAGACTCTCCTGCTCTCCGTCCTGTTCAACATCAGTCTCAGCGGCGGTCTCACCTCACTCCGGGACAATAGCAGTGGCCACTTGTCCTCCGTTTGTCCCACTGGGGACAAAGATAGGGACAAGAAGACTCTTGGCAGGCTGCCAGTCAGCGAAAGCGCCGTCTCGCTAGACACTACTTTGTCGTGCGACATTGGAGCTACGAGCGACTTGCCTTAGGGATACTGTATTATGTGCCTGAGTTAGGCTTGTGTTAGTGCCCAAGAATATTAAGGTTGCGTTCCATGTAACTCTATGTTCCCTGTGCTCAGGAAGAGATCTCGTGTGCCTGTGCTTGTCATGAAGTAGCGAGGAACCATGTCAGATATGAGAATGAAAAGAGTAACTTAGCCGTCAACTTTGTGTGAAAGCTGCGTCACCTCTGGCATCGGTGAAACTCGTTAGTTACTGAACAGCGGTCTGCAACTGAAATGACGCTGGATTTCGACACTGTGAAACCTTGTCACGCATTTCAGCCAATGTGGTTGCAGTGCGTAGGCCTACTTATGTACTACGTACTGTAGTTGTCTGCCAAGTGGTAGGTTTGCGAGTCATGACACGCTAAAGTAATGTTCTTTGTTGGTGATGCAGAGTCGAAGTCGTCTCGCGTAAGCATACTGTACGAAACCCAAACCCAGAGCCCACTCAAAGTCCACCCCGTCCATAGACCAGACGATCTGGTCTGGGGCCCTCAGCTCCACAGTTGACCTGGTGGCGGGCCTGAAGTGGCTGATGTGCGGGCGAAGCAAGCGCACGTTACCCCTTCCAGGAATCATAGCGTCCAGGTCGGGTAGTCGGGCGCCGGGTAGGCGTCTGCCGGCGGCGCGCCAGGCCAGCGCGTTCACCTGTGGGTATATAGGAGGGTAGGATGTGCGTAGCATAGCACCGCGGGCGCGGGTGAGCGTAGCATAGCACCGCGGGAGCTCGGGAGCGAGCCGAAGGCTTAGGAAGCCGTACTAGGATATCTACCCCCCTCACCCAGCTGTAATCCAATTCCCCCTCCCAAACTAACCGTATTCAACATCAAACCACTGTGGCTTACACCTGTACCCCCAATTGAGCGATTTCCCCCTCTTTGGTTGACGTATGTATCCCCCCCCCCCCATCGCCTTACACATATGACGTTACTCACATAGTCGAAGGCCTCCTGGGTGGCGCGCAGGCGCAGGGCGCCCGAGGCGCCTGCGGTGCTTCGCCCGGGGTCGTAGCCGACCCGCCCGACCGGGCGCATGATCAGGTTGGACCGTCTGCGCAGGTCGAGGCCCCATTTCTCGGGGTACAGGAACAGTAACGGCACGACGACTTGGAGCAATAGGCGGGCATTCATTCGACTGCGGTTCTTTCCTTCTCCCTTTTCAGACTCGAACCGTGACGACCATTGCGAAAGTGAGAAACGATACGTCTTTCATCCGGGGCAATCATCATTCTCGCTCGGCTCATTGAGTCCTACGGCGCACCGAACAAAACAACTTTTGGGGAACCATTGTTGCCAAGAGGAATTTCAAGACTTTCGCGCGTGAGCCCCTCTTTGTTCGCGATAGCCACTTCAGTTGGCAGGTGCACCGCACCCGACGTTCTAACACGTGTACACGCATGAATGACATGCACAAACAAGTGTCCAGTTTCGATTTCGAAGGCAGAAATGGTCGTTGCGCGACAAGCGAGCGCCTCGTTTTCGGGTTCGAGGGTTATGATTGCGTCGAGGTTTTCTGCTTCCCTCAATTTGCAACACTAGTTGCTCAATGGTAAGAGGCAACAACAGTATTGTGAAAACAAACTTGGCAATTCTCAAGGTACATTCGCCGAACGCCATTCGGTTAGGGGTGATTGAGAATTTATGAGCAAATGCCATTGCATGTTGAAACGCGTCCCCACTCTACAAGTCACAAACTGTATTCCGTCCGAAGCAGTGAGCATTCACACAATTTCCCACAAATCCACAAAGAAATCTTCGCGGCCATCACACATTTTCTTCTTCTTACCGTCGGCCACCTAGCAATCCCGCCAGGGGGTTGCCGCCTCCCCCACCCCCTAGAAGTCCGCCCAGTCCACCTCCACCACCCCCACCCAGTAGGCTGCTTAGAGGGTCGGCGCTTCCCCCTCCGCCGCCGCCGGATCCCTGCATAGAGTGGGTATTGGACTCCTCTATGTTCGACGCGCGTCATCATAGTCAACTTAGAGGACTCACTCCTCCCAGGCCGCTGACTGCGTTAGGATTGAAGTGGATCTTGCAGGGGAACTCGGAGTCGTCGGTCTTCGCCGCGTAGCCCACGATTTGGCCCAGTCGGCCGGTCGAGTATCTAGAGTTGTGAATTTTTCTGATGAAGTCTTAATATATCTGTTACGCTTGTTTATTTGTAGGTACCTCAGCTGTCCCTGACTCAGCATGCACAGATTAGACTGGAGTAGGGCGCAGTTCTCTTGCTCAACCTGAATGAAGTCATTTTGTGACAGAAATGTAACAAATGATTGTGTATTAACCCAACTTACACCGCGAGTTCTGGCGCACTCCTTTTGAGCTGCGGCTCCCACGCTGTCGCCCGCCGCCTGTTGCTGAAACGTCAATCCAAAAAGTCTAACAATTCACGTAAACCAGATCAACTCAGTTAAGAAAACCCACATTGACAATGGCGAAATAACTGGGGTCTCCCTCCTTGATCTCGCATCCAATGAACTTCTCAAAGAGAAGACTGCGGATCTCGATGGCTTGACTCATCGTTCGCATGTAGTCGGGAAGAGCTTGCGTGAAGCCGATCATGAGGCGCTTCAGGTTGCGCCGGCACTCTGAAGTGAGAGCACTTAATTTAAGTGCGGTTCAAGCGTCAACGTTGGCGATACAGCCTACATAGGTACACATATTATAGTCCTTGGGCTGTGGGGCTCGATTCAGCGCGTGTAGCGTGCGAATCTCGTTCACACCGGACTCTTCGTATCATTAAGCATGCGCATGTCCTCAATCACATGCAAGTGAATCACGCGAGAAGGAAGCTCTCTCAAACACATGATCTGACGTCAAGCTAAGCGAGCTAGGTACGTACATTTTTACGCTCGATTGTCGTCGCCAAGCCGGGCCACACCCACAATGCTCTACCGAAGTAAGTCACTTACAACTCCACACTTAATTTCATAGTCCGCGCTGAAGATCACACTGCCCACTGCACTTAAGCACCGTAGTAGTCCACACCGTAAGTCCACACTCAAGGCCACATGCACAAGCACTTAGGTGCATCTTAGTCCCCACCGGGCGCGAATCTTGGCCTAGCGAAGGTCGTCGTCGTGACCGGCGCCGGCGTGCTTAGGGTAGTGCTTCCCGCAGTGGCGTTGCCCGCAGCGGCCTTTTTGGTGGTGCCCTTTCCCCCTCCCAGCAGGTTGCCCAATAGACCCCCGCCTCCGTTGTTTCCAGAGTTGCCGCCGGTTAGGCCACCCAAAAGGCCGCCTCCATTGTTGTTTCCTCCTGTTAGGCCGCCCAAAAGGCCGCCGCCTGCGGAGAATTGTCGGAGAATGCAAATTTGGGGGTGTAGGTTGTGAAATTGTCAAAATGTAATATTCCACAATTGAAGTTGATATCATTCGTCAAAATGATAGCGAAAGAGCACGCGTATAGTCGAAGCTAAGTGGTCAAACGGACTGACAAGCTGTGCAATTATAGCAGTTCTGTCCATTAGGATAATGCCAACATTGCTCATAATCGTGAGACACACACTCATTACACAAATTCAAATCGAGTCCTCACTGTTTCCCGAGCTTCCCGAGTTCCCTCCGAGTATGCCTCCCAGCAACTGACCATCGCTTGAGTGCGGTAATAATTGTATAGAAATCAGGCACGCTAACAGCGCAACTTGCTTCATCTTGTGTGCCACCCTGTAGTTCTGTGTGTAAAACTGCGCGCACAATTTTCAACAGCACTGCGCAATCGGAAGGAACGGCGAGGGAGTGTTGTGAGACGGAAGCGCAGAGCGCGCGCCCCGCGTGAATTAGGACCGCGCGCCTACACACATTCACAGTGTTTGACATGCAGTGAACACGCACTTTCCGAGTCTTACCCCATTGACGAGCGTTCCAGGCTTCAACGTTCTATCAACGTTCCAGGGGGGTGTTCGAATTTTGACAGTCAAACTTTTTGACTGTCAAAATTTTTCAGCGTTCCATCTCATTCACTGGCGGATTTCGGGAGGTTGAGTCAGTACAAGGTTGACCGACTGACCGTATTTTGGCCAGCCAAGGTTGGCAAAACTATCAGTTTTAAAATCTGGCCAAAATGTTTCTTGACTGTCGAGACATGGCACGTTTTCCATGCATCAGTTTGACAGTCAAAAATTTTGACTGTCAGAATTTTGGCCACAAAATACAAAGGCCGACGTTCCATCAGCGTTCCAAAATTGGGAATAGTGGCGGAACGCTCGTCAATGGGTTAAAATGTGCAAAAGCCTTAGCGAGCCGACCCAACAACTGCAGGCGCGCAAACGAATCGCTACGTGCTGCGCTACACATGAAATCAAAGAGCTATTGGGATTCTATTGACTCGAAATCGGCCACTGTCACCCCCCTCACAAACAATTCCGCCCGTCACACACTCCATCTCTGCCTCCCTATCATCTACATAATTGTCAACAATGGTGACTGATTGCACGTTCGCCAATGTCTTGTCAAACTCTACAGTCGCAAGCAACGAAGGAGTCACAAGGGCAGCACTCTGTTTGTACTTGTGGTACATTTCGCGACGTGGCAATTACAATACAGTTTCCAAACGCTTGCACGCACGTTGTTCCTACGGTGACGCGCCAAAGTGTAATATAGCAAAACCACCGCGACTTGAGTATATGCCTACGCACAAAGTGATAGAGTGACTAAGTAGAGGCGGTGTTTTCTATCACGAATCACACGAGCGGGCAAGTCTAGATGCTTTTACAGGACAACCACAGAAGACTGCTTTGAAGTCGCCAATTTAGGGCAAATTTTCGAACTCCCAAAGTACAGTAATTTCACTTCTTTCTCTTCTTCTTCTTCTTGCCAAGAAGGCCGACATTACCCAAGCCGCCACCCAGGCCGCCGTCCAGAAGGCCTGAGCTGGCGTCGGTGAACAATCCTCCGGAATTGCCGCCTGAAACGGGATAATTCCGCTACATTTGAACTTCGCATGTATTTGACATTTCGCCAAATTCTGCGCATTTTCCAAACCCGCCCACCTCTCATCAAGCTTCCGAACAGTCCGCCGTTGCTGCTGCTGCTGCTCGATTGCTGCCCCGTTCCCAGAAGGCTATCCAGCAAATCTTGTTTAGTCGACTCAACGAGGAGGGTCTTGGCCGCAGCCTTCTTGACCTCCGCCTCGTTGGCCTTCCTGGACTGCAATGTACGGCTACGGTAGACTATGCCATACTAGGTAGAGTATACGACGTTAGATACACTATGCTTGCACTATACTGTACCATAGTATACTGTGCTATACTATGCCATGCTACACTACGCTACACTATACTATGCTATACTTTACTATACCCTAATACTAGGTACTATACTATACTATGCTGTACTATATCATGGGCATGCTACACTATACCATACCATACTACACCATACTCTACTGTTGTTATCTTGCCTTACTATACAATCATATAGTCCCCATTCTACCTGGGTACATTGTCTTTTGACACACTAACCACACATAAATTCTGCGCCGCAGGAATGTATTTGCACTGGCGGACAAGCGTGAAAACGTCGCCAAGATCGTACAGAATCTTGGGGTCGCAAAATACGCATAAGTCGTTAAGGAGCTTCTTGCATATCTGAAGCAATTGAGAATAAAATGCGCGTTGAATAGAATACAGTAATGTGACAAATTCCCTTGAATCAAAATTATGAAAATAGAATTATTTATTTATTATTATTGAATAAAAATTAAATCGCTAATGAGTTAAAATTGTATCAATGAAAGAAACGGTGTATGAAACAAGAGTTTGTGCAATGTACCGAACAACACACATGATATAAAAGAGGTGACTAAGAGGAATTGAACAAACGAACGAATAACTTTTGACAAGTGCATCATATGAATTACCGTAGTTGAATAGACAGAAACCTACCAGGTATTCCTCCCGGCAAAGTCCGTGTTTTGTCATATTATCACTGGCTTCAGTCACTCCTGACAGAATGCCCGCTAACCCATCCTTTTGTAATTTTTCCCCGAAACTGGTAAGGCCGGTTGTAAAGGACTGAACGGCTTATTTTTTGGTAATATGTTACCTAAATGCCACATTTGGCTAAGTAAGGTCGTTGTGCCTTGCTATGTTTGTGCGGCGTTACGTTACGTTTGTTGTGTGGTGATGTGTCACCTCACGTGGTTCATTCACCAAGAGTGCAATCGCATCGTCTGCTTTTGTTGTCCTGTCTACTCTACTCACTTATTTAAATTTGCTTGATTGACTTGTTCAGATACAGTAGGATATTCCGCTTTGTCTGTCCATCTGAATTTTGTAGATCTACTGATATTTATCTATATATTCTGAGCGGGATATAATATATAAATATATGCAATATTTATAATAATCTTATTACCTGCACTGCCATCAAAGCGGTAACCTTTTCGTACAGTTGGGTCTTTTGATTGCAGTCGATCGCGTTGCCGAAGATTATAGTGCGGAGGTCCTGCGTAAAAAAATTCCGCTATATATTGCCGAGTTCGCGGATCACTTGTTCTACGTCTTAGTGCTGAACAGGAATACACGTTGGGTTAATACTTGGCTGCCCTTAAACTGTAAAAACTGAAACTTCCTCCGATAAGGTCCCCTCCCATCTGAACTCACTCAACATTGAGAGGGAGGCCGAGTCGTGGGGGGGGGGGGGCGGGGGGGGGGGGGGGGGTTGTGGTCGACAACCCCCCCCCCCCCCCCCCTGGTCCATTGGCGCTTACCGATGCGTTTTACTTCATTACTATTCAAGAGTAAACCGACTTGAAAGGCTTGAGTCGACTGAGCAGCGGCGGGTGACTTGGCCGTAAAAAAATACATCAACTCGCCCATCGTCTTGTTCTCACAAGCTGAATTAGTAGAGATTCGACGGCGACGACGACGACGACGACGTCTGGGTCAGCTAGATCATTTCTCACCCGCGAAAAGGGATCCCTTCCCGGGCTCTCGATTCTTCAATTCGTTCATCTTGATCTCATGCTCGATTTGCGCCACCGCCTGCTCCACAGTACCCGTTAGGCCCTCGATTAACTCGCCGGCTCCGCTGCCGCCTCCCCCCAAAAGGCCTCCCCCGAAAAGGCCACCCCCCAACAAACCACCGCCCAATAACTGGGCGGATGTGTAATGTTGGGTGGAGAGGTAGACGACAAGGATGATGGTTAGAAGATGGGTGGACGCCATTTATCTCTGGATTTGTGGAGAATCTGAATGGGGAATTGAACTGGAATTGGCTGATATGAATGCTTAGGGAGGACGCATTCCAAGGGCATCGCGCGACGGAAATGCAAATGCGGCGCTCAAAATTTGCGCGCGTTTAGCACACATTTTGGGTGCAGTACACCCTGAGTCTTGCAAAGCTTGTTCCATTGCCTATAACCTAAACTTGCCTACATTTCTGTGCGGCATTGTCGTTACACAATTTCAAAATTATACAACAATAACTAACTTAACAAACAGCACCACAAATTCCCCCAAGTGGGAACACCCCGCGAACCGACGCAACTTGAGATTCGCGCCGCTCCCTCCCGCCCACTCACCCACTGTAAAAAGTGTCGTCGTCGTCTAGCAGAACGAATTTATCAAAAGTTACCGTCTAAAAAATGTGTACAGTCGATGCCGAGGCAGCAAAGAAGCCGCGCAAATGATATTATGGTGTAACTCAGGGGTATAGATAGAGCAACGATTTCAGTCACATGCACTGAAACTGAAACTAAATTGGCACTCGAACGGCCAGCCATATCTGAAACTGAAGCTCCACCAAAGTATTCAGTATTATTGTGACACACGCACTACTGAAACTATTCACTAGAATTTCAGCGTTTGATGAGTATCTTTGGGGCATCATGGTAGGTGAATTATTGGCGCGTTGCTTGTTGCTGATGACGAATTAGCTTGAAATGCATTGTATGTATTCAACAACTCTGCAACGTGTGCGTGCGAAGCTGTTCTGCAGCCGCTGATATCGTTATACTGAAATTCACTTTCAATGAGTGGAACTGAAACTCAAAAAAATTTTCTTACTGAAGCTGAATCTTATGCAAACTAAATTGAAAGCTTCAACTGAAACTGAAAATAAATGAGTTTCTATTGCCATCCTTGGCTTAAATTTATTTCGCGGTCGGATATATCGGTCACACGCACTCCCCCCCCCCCCCCCCCCCCCCAACTCCCCCCAACACGGATTCTGAACAAATGCTGAAAGTGGACGTAACATATGTACGGACGCACTTGCCTGTTCGTTTGTGTGTCTGTGCGTTTGGAAAAGCTACAGTGCCACCCAATGCAGTCAAATGCCCTGAGTAACGCGTCGATGTCTGTTTCTGTTGATAATTTCGCTATTTCGAGATATTCGCAATTAAAACATGAAAATGCAAAATGATACACGCGCGACACTGTACTTCTACAGTTTCGCGACAATTACAATAGCCAAATGCACGTTGCTCAAATGCACGACACGCACGTTGGTCCTACGACGCGCCAATGGATACTGTAACCAACCAATGTGAATCAAAAATATTCCTACACAAAAGGTGATAGAGTGACCCAGTAGAGGCGACGTTTTCGATCACGAATCACACCACACGAGTGCGCAAAAGTCTGTACGTACTTATGGGAACATCACAGAGTACTGTGTTCGAATCACCAACGTACAGTAATCTCACTTCCTTCTCTTCTTCTTGCCCAACAGGCCACCGCCCAGTAGGCCGGAACTGCCGCCGCCCAACAGTCCGCCGCTGCTGCCGCCTGCATTGAATTAATTCAATTAATTAAACTACAACTTAATTAGTTGGAATTTGATTGAGTCTGTGGAAATTGCATACGTGTGAGAACCTCTAATCCCCACCAAACTGCTTGGGGGGGGGGGGGGGGGGGGGGAGGATACCACATTTAGAAGATAAAACACTTGGTCCAAAGCTTGTGACAATAGTGCAGACTACGTTAAAGATCGTGTAGCCAGTAACAACACGTGAATAGCTGAACAAAAGAAACCTTAATTGCGGCTAGTAACCATCACGCCGTAAACAATCACTTCTACAATGTTGTGCGACGCAGAATAATCCCGCTTTCTAGGGGGGGGGGGGGAGTTCAAATCTCAAAGCCTTTCAAAACTCAAACCACCTCCCAACAAGCTGCCCAGGCCACCACTACTGCTACCGCTCGATTGTCCCCCTCCCAAAAGGCTGCCCAGCAAATCTTGCTTGGTCGACTCCACCAGAGCCGTTTTGGCCGCAGCCTTCTTGACGTCGGCCTCTTGGGCCTTCTTGTACTGTAAAGGACGGTTACGGTATGATGCGTGGAATGCAGGGCGTTATGAGAAAGTGGGTGTCGTGTGGAGTACCATGCTATACTATGCTCTACTATGCACTATACTATACTATACTCTACTATGCTACTAGACTACCATAGTATGCTACAGGTACTGTACTACTACACTATGCTATACTGTACCGTACTGCACTGTACCGTACTGTGTTGTGCTATGGTATACAATGAAGTACCGTACTATACAATACAGTTGTGTCTGACCTGACAGTAATTCTGCGCTGCGGGAATATATTTAATCTGGTTCACAAGAGTCAGAACGTCGCCCAAATCGTACAGAATCTTGGGGTCGCTGAACACGCATAGGTCGTTGAGGAACTTCTTGCAAATCTGAAGAAATTTTAAGCAAATGTGCAGCAATAATGAAATCGAGATGCAATGCAGTAGAACGGTATTTAGCAACACAAGAATAAAATTATATGAAACACACAAACAGAATGCAGCGATATATGAAGATTGCAATAGTAAGATTATAGCGAAATGCTAAAATACCCATAGCAAACATTCAAGGAATCTACACGGGATGATTTCACTCGATCTACAATGCAAGACGCAAGTAGTAACTTCATACAACAGAATATGACGAATAGAATAGAATGATGAATTAATACAAAATATCGAGTAACAAAATACCAGGTATTCCTCCTGGCAAAGTCCGTGTTTCGTCGAATTTTCACTGGCTTCGTTCAATCCTGACAAAATACCCCCGAGCCCTTCCTTTTGTAGTTTTTCACCGAAACCGGCAATGCCGCTTGTAAAGGACTGAAAGATTATGTTATTAACTTGTTATTGTTATGTTGTGACGTGTTCTGTTCTGTGATGTCGTTTTACGCTTCTTTGTTGTGTAGTGTTGTGTTACGTGTTGTGCTATGTTGTGTAAAGTCGTGATATGCTATGTACGTTGTTGTGTTATGCAATGTCATGTTATGTTTTGCTATCATGTGCTATAATGTTGCTACGCTAGACATCTCCAAATATTATTAGTCAATGAATGAACCAATCCATTAGAAATCATTTTCTTTGCTTTGTTGTCCTGTTCAATTTGTAGTTAAGTTATCCAGTACTCTTGCAGGTGTATTTATGCATACAAAGTGTGCAAATGTTTACCTGCATGGCCATCATAGCGGTGACCTTTTCGTACAGCTGCGTCTTCTGATTGCAGTCAATCGCGTAACCGAAGATGAGAGTGCGGAGGTCCTGCGCGGAAAGATTACTGTATTGGGAGTTAAAATTAAATGTCATCGCACCTCCCATGTTGCAGCGGCGAATCCAGGATTTTGGAATAGGGGGGGGGGCGGAATTTTTGAGGCCACAGGTGGGGGGACCAAGATACCATGAAAATACATCCAAAAATTAACGCCGCAGGCGAAAGTTTTCGACAATATTCACGTTTATAGCTGCAAAAGTGCTTAAAAATAGCACCGCAAGGGACATTTTTCGCCCATTTTGGCATTCCCTGTTACAAAATTGCCTTAAAACAGCGCCGCAGGCAAAAAATTTTCTCGATTTTAGCCTATTCTGTTACAAAAATGCTCTCAAATAGCCCCGCAGGCTAAATTGTTTTGCTATCAACGTGGCACCACGCAAAATTTTCTTGTGTGGTCAACCCGAATGGGGGGTGGGGGGAGGCGGACGCACAACCGACCCCCCCCTCCCCTTCTAGATCCGCTACTGCCATGTTGTGCAAGCAAATGCGCAGCAGAATGTCTCTGAATTTGACATTTCAAAAAAACGTCTTCGCTTCCACTGCGTTCAGCACTTCAGTAACTCTCTCGATGGGACATATGTGCACCGTGCATGCGCTTCACTTTGCTGTATTTCAAGGGTAAACTGACTTGAAAGGCGGGGGTCGACTGCGCGGCGGCGGGTGACTTGGCCGTAAAGAGGTACATCAGTTCACCCATGGTTTTGTTCTCGCAAGCTAAATTAGTGAAGGTTCGACGACGACGACGACGACGACGACGACGACGACGACGACGACGACGACGACGACGACGACGACGACGACGACGACGACGACGACGACAACGACGACGACGACGACGACGACGACGACGACGACAATGGCGACGACGACGACTCCAAAGTCACGAATTACCAGCGAAAACCGGCCCCTTCCCGGGCTCTCGATTCTTCAATTCGTTCATCTTCATCTCGTGCTCGATTTGCTGCACCGCTTGTTCCACGGTGCCCGTTAGACCTTCTAGGACACCCCCGATTGTGCCGCCGCCGCCTCCACCCAAAAGGCCTCCCCCCAACAAACCACCACCCAATAACTGGGCGGATGTGTAACAGTGGGTGGAGAGGTAGACGATAAGGATGGTTGGTAGAAAGTGGTTGGAATTCATTTTTGTGGTGTGGATAATCTGAATGGGAAATTGACTGAAATGGGCGACCCAATGAGATGAACTTTCAACGCGGCGCGATGAAACGCGGTTGTGTCTCAACAGCACAAGTCAGAACCTATTGGTATCCCTTTTGCGAGAGGACAGGCCTGGAGCAATTCCGTAAAGATCGTTCTCTGCACTCAGAGAACACCGTCCATGGCTATAAAATGAAAAGACGAAATAGGCCAAATTCTGACCCAAGGTCGACAAATAGAAGTTGTGCTTATATGGTGTTTTCTGGTCTGCTGAACAACGTGGACTGGTCCATTTGGCTGAGAAATGAGCGGTTCGGCTGATATGATCAGTCAAAGACCTCACACCATGCGTAACTCGTTACTGCAAGAAATTGTCTAGAATTTCCTGAATTACATGGGATTTCTCTGCTAGAAAGTGTCGTGATGTGACACTGTGACATCTCCTCTGGCATGCATGCACTTCAAGTGAATTATGCATGTTCCATTTCATGGTTCTTGCCACCTTGGTTCATCCAGTCGTAACATGTTACTCCCTACTCTTACATGTGTAGATGGATGATGATGGTGCCAGTATTCCATCACCATAATGGGTTAAAAAGGGCTGGCTGCGCATACTGTAGGCATGTCAATTTTTGTTGACAGATGTATGAAGTGAAAGAAAGTGAAACTTTGAAAGAAATTACATTCAGTTGTGAGTAACTCGTTATGCATTCAGTATAGAGCTACCGGGAATGTGTGACTGGGTAACTGGAAATGGAAGCTACTGTGTGATGTGGCCCAGTTTGTGATCAACCACCTGTGACCATGATTGGGCAGCATTGCATGTCATCAATGCACACACTAGGCAATGGTACACTCACTTTCTCAGCACACCATCATAACTTGTTATGCAGATGGCAACCCTTTAGGTGAGTATCACATTCAATCTCCAAGGGAGCCATTCCATCTTTTCTCATCATATAAGGATGATTGGTGTTCCTTACATGATGATGTCCAATGATGTTTTCCTGGTAACCAGACCCTATAAGGATCTGTAGTAATGTGCAATGTTCCACATACTACAGTAGTGTACTGACCAGGAGTAACAAGTTACTCCGAGTAACGAGTTACTCCATTATACATACTTCTTTTGGTTAACTGGGCATCCCAAAGAAGCAAACAGAAGCCCGATTTCACTTCAATTGTACTACCCTGCAAGCAGTGGACACACACAGCACAACATGAGCACTCCCACTGCTACACTGAATGCCAAATGTTCTCCACTTGTCTGGGTTAACTCCTGTAGACATTAGTCTTTACACAGGCATTCCATCTCACTCTTCATGTAATGCAGGTTCATTCCGCAAGATGTCAGATGTTTATAAATGGAGCCGCACTACACACCATACAATGATGTGTAATCCACCCTGTTAGGAAGGGGTGAGAGCACTACATCTGCAAAGAACTGGAGCCAGGCAGATGCGATCAGTCAGAGCTGCTTTTGTCAGCATGATCAGTCAGTATGCAAGCAGCAGTCCCCCTTGATTGCTCAAGGGGACCCTAGGGGCTTCCTCTACTAGATCACAACCCGACCCCTTAGCGATAAGTGCTGTGCTGACCCTCCCTAGTGTGTAGTACACATATGCTCTTCAGCACAGTGGCTGTGGAAAATGCCATCAGTGCAGCTTTTGCTGTAGCAAATCCCATTGGGTTGGCAGCAGGAATCGAACCTCCCTCCATATGGGCCTCTGGTAAACCAGCGACGCGATTGGTCATTTGGAATGACGCATTAACTGACTCAGCCACTTTGCTAACAATCCCATGGTAACATGTTACTATCGATGGTCACATAAGTTGGTGTGTGACATTACTGGCAGTTCATCATGTGTCATACTCTACAGTGATCAGCAAATAATAAGGTGCAGAATGGCTGCTGCTTCTACTGCATCCGTGTCATGGTTGGGTAACTTGGTCAGTTGTTTAGTGATGCTGGGCAGGGCGTGGTAACATGTTACTATACTTAATGACCAGAGTGAAGCAGTGGAATCAGGGGCTGCCATTCATTGCACAGATGGCTGGATATAGTTGCAAACTTATTGAGCATGCATCACATTAAGTAGAACAAGAGGTACTGGATTTTTGAAGTGTTTGGGAGAAATGTTAATAAGCTGTGAGTAACTTGTTATGCATTCTATGCTGAGTCACCTGGAAAGTGTGACTGGATAACCAAGAATGTTAGCTGCTGTGTGATGTGTGGTCTGCTTTGTGGTCAACCACTTCTGACCATAGTGGGGCAGCATTGCAAGTCAGCAATGCACACACTAGGTGAAGATACCCTTACTTTCTCAGCACATCACCATAACTCGTTATGCAATGCACAACCCTTGAGGATATCCAATTCTATCTCCAGGGGGTGCTGTTTCATCTCTACTCTTCAGACAAGAATGATTGGTGTTCCAGACATGATGTTTTGTGATGGTGTCATTGCTGCTGGACCCTATTTAGAGCTGTGGCAATGCACATTGTTCCAAGTACCACACTACAACACTGACCGCCTACTGGGAGTAACGAGTTATTGCAATACACTTTTTTTGCTGACTAGGCCACCAAATGGCACAAACAGAAGGTGGATTTCACTTTGAACGTACTGTATATGTATGTACAGATGTGCTTCACTGTACATACTCCACTACATGATGTACCACACATACGTACCAACCATACGCAGCATCGCAAGGCAGCAATGCACACACTAAGTGATGGTACCCTTACTTGCTGGGCACATCATCATAACTTGTTACGCAAAGTACAACCATTCAGGCACATATTCCATTCAGTTTCCATGGGTGCCATTTCCTCTACTCTTCTGATGATTGGTGGTTCTAACATGATGTTTCATGGTGATTTCATGTTTTTTTTTCAACTAGACAGTACACTAGTTGCCTCTGTGGTAATGTACATTGATCCTCATAGCCCTCCAGCACACTGACTGGTAGTAACGAGTTACGCCAATACACATTCTTCTGCTGACATATCACCATAACTCGTTATGCAATGTGCAACCCTTTAGACACACACCCAATTCTGTCTCCAGGGGTGCCATTTCATCTCTACTCTCCCTCCAGACAAGAACGATTGGTGTTTCAGACATGATGTTGTTGTGATGGTTTCATTGCTACTGGACCCTATTTGGATCTGTGGTAATACACATTGTTCCACATAACCCACTAGAAAGCTGCCCATGAGTAACGAGTTATGGCAAGACACTTCTATCATTATTGGCCACCCAACTGCACAAACAGAAGGTGGATTTCACTGCAAGTGCAATCGTTCAGGTGCATATTCCATTCAGTGTCCATGGGGGCCATTTCTGCTCTACTCTCCCGACGATCGGTGGTGCGCACGTGATGTTACATGATGAGTTTATGACGTTTTCATCGAAACAGAACACCGGTTGTCTCTGTGGTTACGCACAGCGATCCTCGCTCGAAGCACTGCAGCACAATGACCGGTAGTAACGAGTTACGCCACTACGCTGTCTTGAGCCGACCCTGCCACCCTACGACACACACGGCTGCTGGATTTCACTGCAAACGTACTGTACTGAATGTGGTGAACACGCACAGCACAACAGAAGCCCTCCAGCTGCTACGTATCGCGAGATCGGAGTTCGGAGTAATGAGTTACTCCAGAAATTTCAGAAATTCGACCACTACTCAAATGTGAAGAGCAGTTGAGGCGCCCAACCTTTGTCACTTTACTATATGGAGGACGGCGCATACGCTCAGCACAAAAGGAGCGCTCCAGCTGCTACGTATCGCGAGATCGCCCTCTGGAGTAACGCGTTACGATTTGCCTCTGTGTCCTCTGACTGGTGTTCTCTGGAATGAAAGTACGGGCCAAATTTGGCCCGTACTCTCACCAAAGGGGTATTCTGTCTGCCGGCATCGCTCCAAATATGCGCGCATTTTTAAACACATCGTTGCGACCTCACCCTCTGACAGAACTACGTCCCGTGAGCGGCCCCACCCTCCCACTCCCTAAGTCTGGTTGCACTTGCTATACAGTGCACAGTGTCGTGCATCATGGGATAAACGAAATTTTTGCCGCGACAAATCCCGAAATTTGCAGCCAAAATATTTTACTTAGGGTACGCTAGGTACATATACAGCAGTGTACCTAGGTGTAGGTACTCCCTTAAATAATACAATTACAGCATTTCATTCAACGAATTGCGAAATAGATTCTCCCGAAGAGGGAACATTCCCCACGAGACGCAACCCGAGTTCGCACCGATCCCTACCAACCTATCGCGCCGCCCACTCACCGCCACTGTAAGAAGTGCCTTCGTCTCGCCGCTCACAACAAAATGCCGTCGTCGTCGTCGTCGTTGTCGATTCGACTCAACGACGACGACGACGGGTGCTTGAGCGGCGTCCGGTTTTCGCGCGTCCCTCCCTTCCGCTCTGAGAACTGAAGAAGAAGACGGCACAAAACAGAGCGCGCGCGGAAATTGCATGCGCGTTCAAGTGCGCACGCGGCCCAAATTGGACGGTTTATACGACGCAATTTGATGGCGTACTGTACTGTGACTCTGTTCGACTTAAAGACGCTTTCGTCAATGCTTGATTACGCGTCAGTGCAGAGCAATAATCTGATACCGTATCCGGATACCGTAATCCCCTACGCTTAGCACACGCAGAACGACGCCCCTATCGCTCCACAACCCCGTTTCATTACAGACACACATCCTCCGGAAGCTTAGAATCGTTTGAAAATCGGAGAAAGATTGTCACAAATTCTTCAAGCTTCGTCGTCGTCTTCGCCTGGTCTTGGCGCCATTCTTGATGGCTCCGTCAACGCCGGCATAAATCAACGCGCCATCGCCCAATCGGCCCAAGTTGCTCAGATTTAGGAAATCCGACAACGCTTTGTTGATCTGCAAATTGAAGCGGCGATTGCGTATTGAGCTAAGGGGCAGCACGATTGAGTTCGCCAAAATGATTCCCCAGGTATTGTAGGTATGTACATACGTGTAAGGGCCAACCGGCCATTGGGGGAGGTGGGGGGGGGGGGGGGGGGGGGGAGTTGGTGGTATACCACCCCTCAGGTGGAGAGGGAGGGGGGGGGGGCGATCAAACATTCTGACCAAAAGTACTATGCGAAGATGTTTCAAAATAGACAAAGAAGTGCCAAAAATCGCTTAATTTTGGTCAAAAACATCCAAAATATAGCGCCGCAGGCAAAAGTATTCGAAACTCCAATGTTGTCTCTCAGGGGGAGGGGGTTACGGGGGGGGGGGGGGGTGCGCATTATACGTATGTATGTACCTGTATTTACATCAGGTATATTATACTCGCCTCCTCTGTGAAGTCAGGTAGCTCGATGTCCGGTTCCGGCACGTCCTCCTTGACCCCGAGCAACGTCTTGAGCTGGTCCTCCTGGCCGATCTCGCGGAGTCGATTGCGCAGCACGCATAGACCCTTCGCAGCCTGCGAAATATGTACGGTAAACGCGTAAGCGATACACGCGCAACAAAAGTGCGTCGCCGAAAGATCATTTCTTCTTAGCGCCACGAAAGCGTTATGTCTTTTGACAGTTCAAAAGTCAGTAAGTCAATCCCTGAGTATCCCCAAGCTAGCCCTATCTTAGTCTCATCCTTTGCCTAAGCCTGGGTCAAGTCTTGAGCGTGCGCAAGAGTTTACGATGGTCCCAGCGAGGCGACGTTGCGGCTTGCGACCTACGATTTGCACCACGCACCCTGATGTAGCGCATCTGATCCACAAACGTCCTCAGCGTGTCGATGTGGTAGCGCTTGAAGGAGCCCGGACCCACAAAGGCGCACACGTCTTTTAGGAACTTCTTGCAGACCTGTGTTTTACAAATATTTTTTTAAAAATAGTGTAAATGTAAGAGAAATTATTTATAGACCAACCGCGTATTCTTCTTCGCACATTCCCTCGACTTGCGTGGCCTTCTTGAGGTTCCTGGCCGATTCCTGGACGGTTTTACCGCCGCGGTATATCTGGCCGTTCGCCACGTTCTGCAAAGAGAAAAACAAATTAGATAAATTAAATTAAATAAATTTGATTTGAAATAAATTTTGATTTAATTGAATAATTAAATTAGATTAATTGAAACAAGATAAATCAAAATAAAATGAAATAAAATATAACAAAATAAAGTGAATAAAACAAATTAACGTAAAATAAAACAAAATAAAATAAAGCAAAATAAAATAAGATAAAATAAAATGAAATAAAATAAAATAAAACAAAATAAAACAAAATAGGATAAAACTAAATTAAATTAAATTAAATTAAATTAAATTAAATTAAATTAAATTAAATTAAATTAAATTAAATTAAATTAAATTAAATTAAATTAAATTAAATTAAATTAAATTAAATTAAATTAAATTAAATTAAATTAAATTAAATTAAATTAAATTAAATTAAATTAAATTAAATTAAATTAAATTAAATTAAATTAAATTAAATTAAATCAAATTAAATTAAATTAAATTAAATTAAATCAAATTAAATTAAATTAAATTAAATTAAATTAAATTAAATTAAATTAAATTAAGCAATATAAAATAAAATAAAATATAATGAAATGATATAAAGCAGAACGAAATTAAACGAAATGAAATAAAGTAGAAATGCAAAGTAAAATAAAATAAACAATGCACCTACGCATACTACTAAACCGCCAAAACGATAGATAAATCCACATAAAGCAAAATGATGCAAATTGAAAATAACAAAACACTCCTTACGTGGAACGTCGTGAGAAGATTCATCTCTTCATATGTCTTCGTTAGTGCCTCGCAGCTGATCGCTTGGCCGAATAGGACCGTTCGGAAGTCCTGAATTTATAAGTTATCAAGTGGTCGGATTACAAAATCATATCAGTGTTGATGTCATTCACACCATACTAACCTGATACTGTGGCACAGCGTGCATATATGCAGGGCTCTTGGCCGTGAAATTGTACATCAACTCGCCCATGTAAACATTGCCGCAGGCTGAAATATATAACAAACGCATAGTATACAGACAAATAGCGATATAAATAAACATAACTAAATAGTGATAAGCAGCTAATAGCTACATAAATGAATAAAGAAATAAAGAAATAAAGAAATAAAGAAGTAAATAAGTAAATTAATAAAATAATAAAATAATTAATAAGTGAATGAATAAATAAACTAAATGAATAAGCAACTGAACATATAAACAAATAGATGAATAGATTTAGATAGACAAATAAATGCACAAATAAATTGATAATGTGAATAAAGTGTCGCTAAATCGCCACAAATTCAATATCACTCACATCTCGCTCTCATTCCCTTGCCCTCCAGCCTCATAGCCAGCTCCTGCTTCTGCAACTCTCCCCTCATAGCGGCCAGTTGTTGGGGCAGATTCTTCAACGCGTCGCCCAGATGTCCGAAAATCAGCGCCGGACCTTGCGCCGAAACTTCAACAGCCGCATAGCCGATTAGCAGAAGAATCGAGAGCGTAACTCGACGATTGCAGGCCATCTTTCTTTCTGAAGAAAACAACTCTTGCGACGTCAGGACTGACAAACTTGCGTTTGGGGAGCGGGAGAGAGGGTATAAACGCTGGCACGTGACGCGCCTCAATGCCAGAAAGTCCTAAGTAAGTGTCTAGGCGCGGCGAAAACCGGCACCATACGTCGCGAAACTTTCAGAGGGGATTATGGCGCCTCTAAAACCCCGCTGCGCGCAGTTTTTGCGCGGCGCGCAAGCGACACTCCGATTGCCGCGCGGTAGCTGCCGACCGGCGAATCGTTGCAGAAACGGAGCGCTGTTTCCGCCGACTCGCTCGAGAAGCGGACGTTTCTTCCGTCGCGACGTCTTCTTCATTGTGGGAGGTGCGGCGAGCGCGAAGTCTAAACGGCGACTGAGGGAATTTCCGTTTAAATGAGCACACAAAACTGTGTGTTCTGTAACAAAATTGGGCCTCTGCAAAGTCAAATCTCGACAGCGAATGTCGATAAGGGCGAAAGGGTCGAATTCGCTGCTGTCACCGAATTAAATTTTAGCTTTTGAACGCCTCAATAGCACTTTGTTAACCTCGCTCGTTTATTAAAGCCGATTACTGTAACAACAGACAGAGACACCTGTTGACTTCTCCTCCCCCTTCCGTGACAGTTGCTGCGTGGGCGCGCGACGCGGCGCGGTGTAAAAAGCAGGGAAGATGACCGTCCAAAATCGCCGCAATCGCGCACGGCCGCGCGCCCTGCGCACCGACGTCGTACATGCATGCATGAAGATTTACGCGCGAGGGGCCGTTTGTCGTTTTCGTGTGGACAACAAATTAAAGACAACATAGAAGTTTCCGAATTGACTACAAGTCGTTGAAATCTCATACCGGCACCACCCATGTTTGTGTGTGCGTCAAAATTCTCGTCACACTTCGTCAATTGCGCACAGACATGCCATTGTACTGGATTTTGCTAGTTGTCTTGTCTTTGTCTTGTCTTGTCGTCAAATTGTCCTTAGATTCTCTCTAAATTATTTTCAGAGTTCAGACAGTGCTGCGCTAGTGCAGAAGGCGTGAGTTTCCGGTTTACGAAAGCGTTGTTTACCGCTGCTGTGTCCTCACAGGTTTGTTCCGCTTTGCACAGTACATCAATGGTCTCAACAGGTGGGCCCCAGAAATAGCATTGTCAGAATTCATAGTAGACAGTGACACGTCTGCTTTCCAAACAAACAGTCGGATCTGCCACACACTGTACCTAGTAGTTGAGAACCTCAACGGTTTGAGAGCTGATTGTTTCGGAGCGCACTGTTTTGAAAGAAAGAAATTTGGAGGAATATGTATTTTGCCAACGCTCAACAGTTTCGTGTTACTATGATGGCGCTCAGCCAAAGACAAAGCAAAGCAAAAGCTATGCCAAGCCAAAGCCATGGATTAATGAGAGAAAACAATATCCTCGCTTGATTCTCTGAGACTGGAATATTCTCATCTCAAGATCAACCTACAGTGCATTCTGAGCTCTAGTTTGATTTATACTCAACTCTACCGATACCTACTATACAGAAATGCATTCCTGGAACTTCCGCTTGTGATTAGTTCGCGAAACTAGTGCCATTTTCTCAAAACAGCCAACATTTCTCGTCTACTTTGTTGTGCCCGGAAGACAGGAAATGCCTTCTTATCAAAGTTGCCATTACTGTATTCCGCTAACAGCGAAAGCTTGTAGTACTACAGCTGTAGCTGTTTAGGGAACACCTTTACTACTGGACACTAGGCGTTGATAAGAGTTAGTGCACGCGCACTAAGACACCCACGGCCGTTCCCGTAACTGCGAATTGCCACAAATGCCGTTGACAAATGGGCTGATCTACATACCTGTAGCGGCTGTACTTTGGAACAGAGTAGGCAATCGGGAAGGTCGGTATTATCGGTAGTTTCCTATAAAGTGGCTCGTCGCATTCTACTAGCACGCAATTTTGTTCTACGACTGTTCGCAAAGTTGCAAGCTTGTTGATTCGACCTGAAAATATGACTCCCATACTAGAGCAAAACTCCGGCAATCAGCCTGTCAACAATACCGGTCTAAGTGCCACTTCTGAACCAGCAATCAGTCAGCAAAACAGACCTACCGTAATCCAGAAGGCGCCTTCCAAAAAGTCAACAAAACCTCAAAATTTTCCCAAAAGACCGCTTCCGACCGGTTCGATGATTCAGCGAAGAATGGCCTGGCAGAGGTGGCTTCTCGACCAATCAGCGACGAGCAACGAGAAGCTGTTGGCCAATCATCAACCGAGACGGTTGGATGGAAGCTCGAGGCACAGAATAGTGCGCAACGAGGTGCATCGACAGGTGAGGAGTTTTGTTTAAATAATTGACCAAGGTGAATAAACTTTTCATCTCTCAAAGTTAAGCTAACCTTTGACTGTATCTGCAAAGCGGTTACGGTTGGCGTGAAGTATACAAACGTAGTCAAAATATTATTAAACGAAAACCGGAATACGTCGTAATAGACAAACGCCCCACTCCTATACTTCAATTTCACGATTCTTCAGAATTTTCAAATTCGCGCGCATTACAGGTCGTTGCCGCGTCCACAGGGGGAACAGGGAGAAAAGAACAAGATGGATCTGCGCCTGCTGCAACGTACCGTTATGTTTGTCGCCCTGCTTCGACCGTTATCACACTATGGTAGATTATCGACTTTACGAGTGATGATTCGGTGACTAATTCGGATTTTGCGTTCTGCCTGTGTAGTGCGACTTGCCGCGAATTCCGCCAAGAAATGAGCGACTATAATCAGTATGGCGTCATCCCAAGGTTCGGAACACGCTACAGCTAGTAGTTATAGTACGGCGCAAACGGTAGCAAGCATCGGAGAGACCTCACGCTTTGTCATCCGGATAGATACATTTATTGCTAACATTACACAGGAACCGTGCTAATAAATCTCCGCCTAACCTTGAACTTTGTACAGTACACCAGAAGGTTATTCTGGTTCTCAGATTGAGTATAACGCGGTCTTGACCAGCTCTTCCGACGCTTAGCATGCTTAGTTCGCTGCTGGGGCAATAGGTTGAACGTTGATAATCCGACCACCTTTTGCAATGTTGTGATGTTGTATGGGTGTGGCCCCTCCTTTTGTCGCCCGCGTGGTCGAATGTGTAGGGAGCATGGGAGGCAGATCCTGAAAATGTTTGCAGCACTAGGTATATTTAATTCAATGTTGTATATGGATTGCTGTGTCCTATATTTCTGCTGTTCCCCTGTTTAGCAATACGTATTGTGCGGTTGTTACTCGTTCATTTACATATTGCTAGGAGGGAACGCGGCGACCTCGAAAATCCATTTCGTTGAATGGGTCGGCGCCGTAGGCGTGGTACAGTCCATATGTCTCAGCGAGCTGCGTGTTGTTAGCAATGGAAATTAGAACATCTGTTGTTTACTCATAGGCGTTGGTTCGTGCGCGTACTTCGTTCATGTAGGCTCTGGCGATCGTCTGGTACAAGGGGTCGGCAGGGTCCAAGAAGTCGACGGCGCTGTAAGTGGCGTTCATGCCTGCCCACAGACCCAACGATGAGATGTTGGCGAATGGGAAGCGTCTGAACAACAACATTGTTCACCAATTCACAAGCGGCCAGCAAACGATTTTCTACCGCTTGACAGCCGATGGGACGTGTCCCGCGAAGGCCGGCAGAACCGGTGTCATTCCCAGAAAGAGCATCTGCTTCAGGATCTTCTTCTGAAGCAGCCTCTGGGACAGCAGCCACGGCCTCGACAGGGGACCTCCCCACTCCCTCAGGTTACCCATCATGTTCCTGGAAGTGAGGCGTTGCGTTGGGGCGCATGCACTGCATATCGCTTCCATGACAAAATGTCCACTGCCCAACCACGCGAGAAATGCCGGCCCAGTCATGTAGTCGAAGATCTCCTCATCTGTCAGCCCTAGCTTCTTCCAAGTGGAATGCCAGACAAATTCCTGGCCCACAAACGACAGTGGAAGATTGAAGCCCTGCAACGCCAGCCAATCGATGAACTGCTGCCATTGGGGCCACTTCCACCAGATGAAGGAGTAGCTGAATGTGCAGATGTTGCCAAAGTAGCGAAGCCTGAAAGACAACCAGATTTCACATTGACAGTCCGATTGGATACCACATTGAGTGGTTTTGCGTCACCAACCTGGCAACGCTCTGAAATCGGACTGGCTTAGCTGGCCAAGGTATCTTGCTGGGCAATTGGTCCAGTTGGTTGCCCGACCAAGAGAAGTGAGCCTTGCAGCAGTCCCTCAGATACCTTTGTATGCCATAGGCCACATCCGAGCCGGAGTTACCTGACACTTGGATCCGTTTGCTAGTTTTATTTACGAGGATCTGAAGACGTGGGCATGTGGCAAGAGGTTGCTTAGCTACATCATGCCAACGGATAAACATCCCTTACCGAAACGTCCGCTTTGCCCAACGAAGTCACTTCATTGACAACAATGTCGATTTGGTCCCAGTGGTTTGGAATCACTCTCTTCAGGAGTGAAACCACTGCATCAGTTTGCACTTTGCCACTCACATGGGGTTTCAGCACGTCCAAAGGATCAGCCCACGTGACTTGAACCAGCAACGCGAAACTAAACAGCGCTAAGACAAGCAACGGCCTCATTTGGACGCGAAGGTGTACACAACTGCACGCGTCATGCAACAGGGGTACAATAGAGAGAGAGGCCAGTGCAACTTGATCTACCAGACACAAGTGCGGACAGACATGGCAATGGGGAGACCAGTAAACAAGCTGTTGATTGTACATAGGGGACGAAGCCCAGTGATTCAACCTTATGTTCGTGAAATCGGCACCTATATGAATTGGCGATTCAGCAAGCCAAGCGAACGAAACTTGTTCCGACAGCAGTGAGCAAGCGTTGACCATTCATCGCAGATGGATCGCTCTCTCAGGTGATTCTGGGCGGCTTGCCGGCTGAATCGTTGGTAGTAGCGGCGGCACATCTGACCGACACAGAGCAAATCAACGGCTTGCCTTACATACATTGCAGTTCTCTGAGGGAAGCTATCCCATCGATGGCCCAATCCGTTGCGAGCCGTCGCGAATCCCGAACTACACTGAATAAGTTGATGAGACAACAGGGCTACGCACACCTGTGACCACGATGAGCGCTCCTAAGCCAAGATCCAAGATTCGAATGTTGGCAGACGCTGAGAACTTGAGTGGAAGTCGCAGATTCTGTCTGGAGAACGCTACGAAAGCAGTAAACACACTTACAAAATAATAGTAAATCGTATTCATGCGACGGAGCAGCAGTCTGTGCCTCTTCTGCTAAGATTGTGCCGTATTGGCACGGTAGAATATATTGTGCACTCTACGAACAGAGTGCGTGCCGGCGGGCGGTAACCAGGCCATTACTTCACCCCACTGTAACATTGCACTTCAGTCCTGCAGTTTTCTTTGTGAGACGACAAATAGAAAGCTGACAGAGTATTGCCATAAGTCTAGAAAGGAAGAAAGAGAAAAGAGAAAGAAGAATGGCAGCGTTTCATCTTCCGTCGGCGTCGCTATTGCTGCTGATGATGGCAACGACGGGTTTCGGCGCAGTCCTCCACTGCTGCTCTGGGGGACTTTCGGCCAAGTGCGTTGTTCGGTCAAACAAACAAAATGCGCGTGCCCAGCCCACCCACATCTCATACAAACTCAGAAGCTCAACTGGTCGTAAACCTTGCCGTTTCAGTGAGACAACGGTCGAGCCGGTAGAGCCATGTGTCGATTACAAAGAAGGTCGATACGATAGTGGCACGGAAAATGGCACAGATTACGTCGCCTGCACCAGCTACTTCTACATCACGAAGAGGCGGCTCAACTTGCAGAGTGGAAGCAACGCCAGCTTCTGGCGCTTGAGCGCCGACGCGCTAAAAGTCGACGAGACACGAGAGTACCACCAGTTGTGCGCCAAAGCGGAGCACAAAGGTTGCCACTACTCGCCAACAGAAGGCGAGACCTCTGCTGGAGGCAATGTTGTTAAAACAAGTAGAATTATTGACGTATGCGCGCGTACGTTTAGAGTTCGAAGCCTATCCTCCCTACGTCGTCAAGGGGGTCTTCTACTGCTGCTGTGAAACGGACCTCTGCAACGACTACACGAGGTTCGATGGTGGACAGATGCGGGCTCCCGAGTATGCAGCGATTGAGTGGGAGAAGAGCGGCTCCTTTGGCTGCTGGATGTCTTCCATGGCCCCAGCGATGTTCCAGCAGGCGTTAGAGCAGCCCTACTGCCTCAACCTCCACAGGTAGTTTGTCTCTCTACACTGCTTTAACCCACCTTGTGCGCGATTCAAACAGTTGATATTTCAGAGAAGTTGACAACTCCAGCAGTCCGCTGGTCTATCCGTGGTGGAAGGCCCACAACGACACGGCGACATTCCTGTCGGCAGAGCACAGGGAGGGAGCGGAGCAGCGGCTGTGCCAGCAGAAGGCGGACGACGGGTGGACGCACGGCAGGGGAGAGAAGGAGCCCTTCTGCTTCCCCATCGTGAAGGAGGAGAGCTGGGGCTGCTGCTGCAAGACTCCCTTCTGCAACAACTTCAAGCTAGACGCCAAAATGGACCCGAAGAAACAGCGCGTTGATCTCGCCGCGCCCACGACCACTTCAACGACGACGACGACACCAACAACGACGACGACAACTACGACGACGACGACTACAACCACGACCACCGTTTTCCCGCCTGCGGCAGTCACGACGCGTGCATCTTACATCACAGACAGAAGCGCGCTGGCGACGACAACGTCGACGTCGACTTTCAAGGCGCTTCAAACGACCACTCGAAAAGGTTCTTTTGTAGAATTTGAACAATAAATCTACAGTATGCATGTTTAGAATCTTGAAGAATTCATGCCCGAGGTTTAAATTCTAGAGACGCAGTCTTCGCCGCAGTCGGCATCGTCGGCTCAAGGAGGCGCAACGACCACTCCGAATGTTCCAACTCCCACTGCCGCTCAAGTAGCCACCACTTCTACTGCAGAAATTTTGACGAGCACCGTTCATTCGGCAACCGACAGCGCTAAGGCTAGCACGACCACAAGCGGCGCCGGTTTCAACTGGGTTCCCATACTCATCATCGTGGCTGTGGCTCTTTGCTCTTTGGCCATTGGGATCCTTCTTGTGGCATTCCTTTGTTGTCGAAAGAAGAAAGGAGCTAAAATGAAGCGCCGAAAGAATGAGAGCGACGAGGAAGGAAAGTACGTGGAAAAGAAGTCTCAGAAAGGGAAGAAGAAGAAGCCGAAGGGAATAGAGGAAGGGGAGGAGGAGGAGAGCGCGGTGCTCGTTGTCACGGGAGATCGGAATCAGTTCCTTTTGGGACCGACCTCGACCTACGAAGACGACTCCGCCTACGGTTTTGACGCGACGACGGAGACCGACGAAGGCGACACGAGGGAGTAGCGAGCCGTTGGCAGAAAGAAGCTGGGTGATTGGTGATTTCCGTCTTACATCGTTTCGTGTGTGATTATCGTGATAGACAGACGTGATTCCTCGATTGGCTGTGATCGAAAGCATAGAGATTCGTTGTGCCGTTACTTGCCCTTTGGGACGACGATGCTAGTCACAGTTCTTTTGTAATATGTTCATAGCGGCCACTGTAGAACTCCACGTAACTAGGGCCTGCCTTCATTAGCCTTGCTGGCTCACACGGGTAGGTACCACGCGGGTGGCAACACATCGGTCGCTTGTGCATTTCATGTGGCGATCCGATGGTTGCTGCTTCATCCTCATCTGATCGTTGCAAAACAAACGAATGTAGTTGTAGAATTGTCGTAAACTGCACAAAGAATAGTAGGTATCAAGATTGAAGAATGGCCTCGTTCAACCTGTCGCTGTCGGCTCTGCTGCTGTTGCTGATGACGAGTGCGGGGATCGTGGGAGCCTTCAAGTGCTGCTTCTACGACGAATGGGCAGAGTGAGACCTCCGACGTGTTTTGAAAACTCTATAAGTGCTCCTTTCACAACACAACCCTGTCATCGGCGTTTCAGCTTCACCACCAGCGAGCCTTCGGGAGAGTGCCAAGGCCAAGAGACGAAAGAGGGCGAGGTCTGCTTCAGCAACTTCTACATCTACAGGGACTACTGGCAGCAACACAACCGCACCAACCTCAGCTACTGGCGCGCAAGCGCCAGGGGCATCAGCGACGACGGCGTCGCCAAGAAGTACTACGAACTTTGCCTCGAGGCGGAGGAAGGGACCTGCCACTACTCGCCGAACGGTGAAGAGAGCATAGGCCCACTACAGAGTGAATATGGATCCTACGCAGTGAAGCGCAACGCTGTCTGTCTGAATCTGTAACCGCTAACAAACGTTCAGAGCTCAAGCCTTTTGAAACGTACATCGTCGAGCACCACTACTGCTGCTGTCGATGGGACTTCTGCAACGACCTGAGAAGCTACGACATTAACACGACGGCGCCATTGTACGCGGGATCGAGGTGGAAGAAGGAGAACAAAATTGGCTGCTGGTCGTCATCCATGGCACCGGCCCTAATCCAAGCGCCGAGCCAGCCCCACTGCTTCAACTTCTACAGGTGCTGCAGTGCAGTGAGTTCGGGCAGTGAAGCTACATATATACTGCACTAATACTACTTCGCTGCCAGTTTTGCAGAGATGGCGAGAAGTCGAGCAAGGTCTACCCTTGGTGGGAGAAGCATGACAACGCCACTTCCTTTCCACATCAGCAGTTGGAGGGGGTGGCTCAGCGACTGTGTCGACAGAAGGCGGCCGACGGGTGGACGCACGGCCGACCAGTGGAAGAGCCCTTCTGCTTCCCCATCGAGAAGGATGAGAGCTGGGGCTGCTGCTGCAAGACACCCTTCTGCAACAACTTCATGCTCGACGCCAACATAGATCCAAAGAAGCATCGCGGCGGCCTTGTCACCCCAACGACGACGACCACGACAAAGACGACGACAACAACAAGGACGACGACGAGGACGACGACGACGACAACGACAACGATGACGGCGACTACTCTCACCACGACCACCGTTCTCCCTTCTACGGCAGTCACAACACGTGTTTCTTACATCACAGAGAGAAGCGCGCTTGCGACGACAACGTCGACGTCGACCTTCAAGAATCTTCAAACGACCACTCGAAAAGGTTCTTTTCTAGTTTGAACAGCAGGCATGAATTTTTCCCACAATGTATACTGCGGCTTTCTTTTAGAGATGCAGCCTTCGCCGCAGTCGGCATCGTCTTCTCAAGGAGACGTAACGGCCACTCCGAATGGACCAACTCCCACTACCGTTGTTGAAGCCAGCACTTCTACTGCAGAAATTGGAGGGAGCACCGTTCTGTCGGCAACCGAAAGCGCCAAGGCTAGCACGACCACAAATGGCCCCGGTTTCAACTGGATTCCCATACTCATCATCGCCGCTGCGGCGCTTTGCTTGTTGACCATTGGGATCCTTCTTGTGGCGTTCGTTTATTGGCAAAAGAAGAAGAAGAAAGGAAGCAAAACAAAGCGACAGAAGGGGGATGATGCTAGTGAGGAGAATGGAATGTATGAGGAGGACGAGAAGTCGCAGAAAGGGAAGAAGAAGAAGAAGGGAATAGAAGAAGAGGAGGAGGAGAGCGCGGTGCTCGTTGTCACGGGAGATCGGAATCAGTTCCTTTTGGGACCGACCTCGACCTACGAAAACGACTCCGCCTACGGTTTCGACGCGACGATGGAGACCGACGAAGACGACACGAAGGAGTAGCGAACGAGCGGTTGGCAGAAAGAAGCTGCGCGCACCTTGGGCGATTAGTGATTTCCCTTCGTCCTCTTTCGTGTGATTATCGTGACAGACTGACGTGATTCCTCGATTGGCTCTGATCGAAAGCGGCGCTTCGTACAGATCTCGTTTCCTTTTGCGACGACCTCCATCTTCTACGAGACGTCGCCGTTAGCAAACGCAATGTGCCACTGAAAGCAACGCGACCGCTCTCATCGCCAGCCTGCAGATGTTCAACCGGCGCCACCGAATGTTCAACCCAAGGTTCTCGTGGGTTGTTGCATGCAACTCACTACCTTTGGTTGTGATCACATCTGTAAGCAACACCAGTAAATTCAGTGGCGGGCCCAGGATTTCCCGATAGGGGGGGCACAAAATCCAAAATTTTTCCAAAGCGCCGCAGGCGAAAATTTTGCACTTTTAGGCCATTTTAACGCCAAAAATCGCCAAAATATTGCCTTTGCAACCCATCAGACACCTTGAATTTAGATTCAAAATTGCGCCGCAGGCGAAAATTTTTACGTTTTTCGCCTTCCCTGTACAAAAATTTGCCTAAATTGAGCGCCGCAGGCGAAAATTTGGCGATTTTTGGTCCCTAAATGCCAAATTCTCTTAGAAAATAGCGCCGCAGGCGAAATTTTTTGATATTTGTGTGTCGTTTAAGAAATTTTTTTCTCAAAGGTCGGACCGTAAGGGGGGGGGGGGGGGGGGGGCCCCGCCCCCCCCCCCCCGCCCCCCCCCCTGGGCCCGCTACTGAGTAAATTTGCCGACGACTGAAGTGGCACTGTGTTGACCGCCGACAAGTGTGCCATTTGGCATATACATAGTGCATGTTGCATGCGAATTTTGTGGAGAGACTCATGTGAAAATCCACCGTGTTGGCGTTCTCTGTGTTTTGTTGGCCTTGAATCCCTCCGCACCCCTGCTTCCGCTTGAGAGATTGAAGCTCTGCCAACGACGCTTCCATCACGCTAAAACGGTTGTGAACAAAGAAAGTCGACCATTTCGGCAAGGGTAATCGGATCTGAGCGACGATCCCAAGATACGTCACCTAGGTACTATGTACCCTTTCCAGAACATTCAAAAGCTCCCGTGCCAATTGGCACAATGTCATTACGGGCTGGCCGAGCGAACGCATCTAGTGCCCTTCTTTCGGGCGGTGATGTATTCGAAGACCGAAGCCTTCGCGACACTTCTCGTGATTCTCTGTCCGTTGGAGACGACTTCTGCGGGTAGGGCTAATCAGTCAATGTGAGTTACATACCGCTCAAACAGTGCAATTGCCAATCCAATTCAGCCACTTGCCACAGCGTCGTCAATGGTCGCTGTTTGAGCGTGCTGGCGACAGAGACCGACTACGGCGGAGCTGTGAGTGCCTGCGCCGCTGCAGGTGGACAGCTGGCTGCCATGGTCACTCCTGAGGAGGATAACCTGCTGCGCGCCAACGGCCCACGTGAGCTTCTCTTCAATTACTGGTTCATCACGGACATTACATTACAATTCCCAGTCAGGAAATTGCACAGCTGAAACCACAGCTCGCTCTCAGTGAAAGATAAGCTTTCCCCTGGACAGAGCACACCTTCCTGTGGATCAACCTCGTCCAGCAGGCGGGTCAGACGAGCTTGGATGCCGGCTGGCAGTGGCTGATCGGTGGACAGTATGTGCCGGCCACCGTCAACTGGTACAGTACGGAGCCCAACGACTTCGTGGCGCCCGGCACATTTGACGTCGAGGACGGCGAGGAGAACAACGGAGTGATGTATCAAGGCCAGGGAAGGATGGCAGACGTCTCGGCCGCTCACAGAGCCCTACCAGTCTGCTGGATGGACGGTTGGTGCGCGTGTGTAGAACTTTGAGAAAGCACCTTTCCCCACTGATGCAGTAGGCGTAGGAATATGCGGTCGGTGGGTTATTCTCTGCCTTCAGACGACTGCAACCCCAATCCCTGTGCGCACGGTACCTGCACTGACACCGGCCTTAACGCCTTCCAGTGCAGCTGCCACAGTGGTTGGATCGGCTCCAACTGTGACAAAGGTACGGTTTACCAACCTTCTCTTTGAGCTATATCGTCGCCGGTAAGCCACTGCGTTGCCTTTCAGATGCCGACGACTGCAACCCTACAAATCCGTGCGTCCACGGAGATTGCCTGGACACGGGAACAAACAGTTTTCAGTGCAGCTGCCACTCCGGTTGGACCGGCGCCACTTGCGCCCAAGGTAGACACTACGACATACTGATACAACACAGACCCTTACTTCCCCCGTTTCCCGCTAGAAACCTGAATTAAGCATGCTCATTGTTGAATCTCAGCGGACATTTTGAATAGACCCACGCGGAACGGTCCAAACAGAAACATACATACGACAACAACCTGACACAGCACGTTGCTTGCAGACGCCGACGACTGCTCTCCTAATCCGTGTCTACAGGGCGTCTGCACCGACACAGGAACCAATCAGTTCGAGTGCAGTTGTCACTCCGGGTGGACTGGGCACATCTGCGACCAAGGTGACGCAAGGCGGCCAGCCCAGCCACCATTCACACAAATTTGTGCGAGTCAAGAATACCACCCAACTTGACTTTGCAGACATCGACGACTGCAGTCCAAATCCTTGCAACCAGGGCTCTTGTGAGGACATCGGCCCCAACAGGTTCGCGTGCACCTGTGACACCGGATGGACTGGCGTCGCCTGCAATGAAGGTGCTCACGATCGTCTGACCGATGGCGCTGGATCACTCACTCTGCTTAGGAACAGTAATTTCTTTGCAGTAGTGGTGGTAGGAGGATGTTGCAGGCCCATTGACCATGTCCCCCGCGCCCCTACACAATTGGGATGGCTTTAGAGGAAGTTGCTCCACTGGTGGCAGTGCACTCGATTGTTTCAGACGTGGACGACTGTGCCGGCGACCCTTGCGCCTATGGGAGCTGCGTTGACCAGGGCACGGACAACTACAATTGCCAGTGCGCTGCGGGCTGGGGCGGGAGGCATTGCGACCAGGGTGAGGCGCCCAAAAGCATGACCGTTGTCGCTTCGAGCGGTTTCCACGTGCTCATCTTCAGCAACCTCTGCGAACGGCGTTCGATTCTCTCTGTGGGCCAAGGGATCGACGCTGACGAACGGGATGCCAGTGACAGCGGCGGAGACAGAAAGCGAGCGCCACTGCGCCGGCCTCTGTCTCAATCAGCCCAACTGTGGGGCCTTCAGCTACCGCTTCGACAACAGCTTCTGCGCCACCTTCGCTCTGCCCTACGGAGACGGTCAACTTCAGATTGAGGAGGAAATGAATTCCCGACTCTGGATGAGAATCGTCGATCAGTAGAAGCGTGCACCTACCACATGTACCCCAAATCCTCCAGTCAGCGCCCCTCCCCATTCCAGTCTTATATGGGATGATGTTCATGGCGACGATGAGGTGGAGCGCTTATTGGGCGAGTTAGGCCAACCAAAACCTATGCGGTGTCTTGCTGTTCTGTATGTTCTCACAACGGTAGGCAGCAGATTAGAAGACCTCGTGAATTGAACGGACGGACCTAAGGCTTAGGTTGTACAGTGGCACACGGTACCCAACTAGACATCCAGACCGTAAGCTTTCATTGAAGAACAGCGTCTTTTTCTTTCAAAAATACTGGATGTAATGCACTGTACATTGCTGGCAGGTACAGTACGGCTGAGCAGCTACGATGGCATCTATAGCAGCTACTGTAAAGTTCTATTATACACGCATCCCAGTGTAAGCGACATGTCTGAACTGTGCTTCAACACAGCAAATATCAGCTGGAGCAGCTTTACCGTATCTACAGTAGTGCGTTGAACTCATTAGATGAATTGCACACAAATGCAAGAAACTCCCTGCGGCGCCATCGCTGGTGTACGGTAGCAGCTCCTCCGCTCATCGCCGCCGTCGTCGGCCGATTGCGCCGTTGATCCAACTTCTGAAGCTACGCGTCCCAACAAGCGAGCGAACGAATGTTCATACATATGTAGCCATACAGCCACTAACGTTTAGTCGAGAAGGAAAGCTGTTGTTCTAACAAGTGGGGCGATTGTCCAAGGACAGCTACTTAGCGTTTAAAATTGTGCTACGAATTACGTCGACGACCACGAAGCGCACATAGTCAAACGGCCGTCTCAATCGTTGGTTGCGCCGACCGCAACTCACTACACACGGTTGTTACCAAACAAGCAAGCAACCTCTTCACAAGTTACTGCGAATATCGGCTGCACCAGTCTACGAAACGGCGTCGCCAACTTAGGCGGACTGGCATTAACAACAACAAGAACTTTCAACCCTCGGCGACGGCGACTGCCTTCAATGGCGTCCAGGGTGTGCAGCGCAGCAGTGACGACGGTCGAACTCAGCGATCGCATCCAGTGATTGACCGCTCTTCTCCGTCTTCGGCCAGCGAGCAGACAGTCAAACGGCCGTTCTTCAATCACACAAACATGAGAGGATTCCACATTTTCGCTGCTTGAGCCGGGATGGATGGTTGTCCAAGCACATGACAGAGAGCCACTAGCGCGACGGCGGGCGGCATCGGCGGCGTTTGCGCGCTGGAGCGCAGCGAAACAAGGAGGAACCAAGGAAGGACATGCAATGGCCTACAGTACACTTGACACACTGAAGCCTCTCTGCCGTGCTTGGAAAACCACCACCGCTCAGTTTATGGGCTTTACCCAACTGCAGCCGATTTCTGGACTCACTACATGTGAGCCCTCATACATGGCGCGCAGTCAGTCAGAGTCGGTCGTTGCAGTGGTGGAAGCCAGCGTATCCCACCTCCGACCACAGCCATTCACACGGCTTCTCCACGGCAGCACGAATCACCACAGCGAATGACCGTCTATTCTATCACTGAATTATGGCTCTCGTCGTGTAACAAAGAATCGATCTTGATTCTTCCGTTCTTCCTCTCTCTTCTCTCCATTCGATCCCCATTGTCCGCCAGTGGTCTTGCAGCTGCAGCGCCACCTGGGGATCGATGGAGTATGGTAGGGTGTGCGTTGAGTTGCGTCATCTAAACGTTGGTCGATTACACTCTACCGTTGTAATAAGCAGCTTCTCTGACCAGTGGGCATCACACACTCAGTTACTCACCCCCCCCCCCTGCCCTCCCAAACCCAATGCGCTCCCTACCCCAAAAGAGTTGGCCTTATTGCAGGGGACGCCCGAGAATAGCGCCAATCGTGGGCGGCAAATATCGACTGCGCAACTGCAGTAAGCGAACGCCAGAAGAGAGAACAAACAAACACAGGTAAGCGATACTCGAGGCTCAGTGCGATGAAAGCCGATGGTACAATGCGCAGGTAACGGTCCAAGTCGCGATACTGCTGCGTCGACTGGGCGCCGCCACTGCTGCTGCTCTGCTGCCGCTCTGTTTCCGTCCTTCCTTCCACTACTACGGTAGAAGCACCGTCGGCGACGACGAACGCGCCTGCGCGAGTGAATATCAGCTGCACTGAGAAAGTGGATACCGTAGAGAGCCGAATAGAGCACGTCCAAATTAGGGTGCACGTACAAAGTAGTGGTGCGCGGTAGGGTAGAGCAAGGTTGAATTTTACAAGTGGTGCGCACGACTATTCATTCGGCCGTTTACGGTAGGCACATCCAGTCGCCTCAGACAGTCTCTCATCCCAATGAGAGAAAGAACAATAAATTGAGGGAAGATCGACGCAATCAGATCAGATCAGGCTCTTACATACCTCCTGCTCCAGCCTCCACCGGCTCCTCCTCCTGCTTCACTGTCGGTTGCTGTTGTGGATGCTCTCGGCGTCGTCTGTCTGGGCCCAGGGCAGAGTGGTCTCTTCGCTCTCCTCGTTCTTTCGGTTGCTTGCTGATGCCGCGACCTGTCTGCACAAAGGAAAGGTCCAAGAGGCAAGAAGATGACACTTGGAGTGGTTTAGCCACCCTGCACAACGAAAGCCAACCTCGGGTCTTGGCGTTAGACGTGGCCGGGCCGACCATCGCTCGCACAAGCTGATCCGAAACGACTGCACTCCGAGCTGCGGCCCTCCATTTGCATCGAAACAGCTCTGAATATTGGAATTTGGAACGCTGTCTATCGTAACCGTGAGTGAGGGGGAATCAGGTGACACACAAAGTGTGAGACAGCGACGAAACCTTCCGCGCTTTCTTCGCTTCGTTGGCGTCGACTCGACAACTCCAGATGTTCCCAGTCAACGAATGTCAACATGGCCGCTCGCTTCTTGTCAACTGAAGCAAGTGCTCGAATCGCGGGACCAACCAACTTCCCTTTCTACTACCTATGTCTGTCGCACGATGGTTGTGCTGAGGTTCTCAACTTCACCTTGTACAAACGGCTGCCTTTGCGAAGACCGTTACAAATTCTACCGTAACCCATGTCATTGAAATCAGGCACTTCCCGTTAAGACTACAAATACTCAAATTCGCCGCGCAATACTGTTCCACTGTTCGAAACACCACAGAGAGGAAGAATTGGAGCGAATCACGTTGTCAACAGCGCTTGTTGCTTTCCTCAACACAGAAGCACGGGTAACAAGCAGGGCATCATCAACATTAGACTTAGACACAGTAATTACACTGAAAATTGGAGGCTACGGCGTCAAAATCACCGCTCAAACCGGCGCAGTTGTAGTGGAACCACACTTCGCAAGCATCACAAGCAACCATATTTTCGCACTTCACTTCCTTACATTCACCACAGCGCCAGTGGTCGCTCGCGGAAGAGACGGCGCTTTGTAAGGCGTGCAGGCACTCTGAGACGAGAAGAAGACGCTGTACTCCGCATCGTTTAGATCAAGCAAGGGAATCACTTTTGGGTCGTTCAATTGGGAATCTGTGAGGGTTGCCAAATCCTCCTGCTGGAGGCGACAGAAGTTGCCCCCTTTTAGCCCGAGCAAGAACGACTTCAGCGCCTTCTTGCCCACAAATACCTTCAGAAATGCTAACTGCGCGGAAGAGACGTCGTCGTAGCGAATGGGGAGTTGAGCACAGTAGTTGTGCTGCTCGACGAGATTCGAAAGAATGACCGCATCAGTTGGCCTGTCGAACAATTCGTTCAGAATTTCCTGCCGTTCTACAGCGCTGGGCCGCTGCATGAAGACTTGCATGCGGCGTAACGGAAAAATAGTCGAAAAATTTCTGCCCCCCCCCCATTCGAAAATCCTGGGCTCGCCACTGGTAGAAACGGCGTCGTTGCGGCTCAACCACTGCGCTTGGCGGCAAGACCTCTCCAGAAATGGAACGTAGGCCGCTTCTCTGCAAATATGTTAGGATATAAGCAGCGGCGGGCACAGGATTTTCCGAAAATTAGCATTTCTGGGCCATCTTACAAAATCCTAAATTCGCGTTTGAGCCGCGTTGGACGCCCTAAATCGGGTTGAGCGCGTCAGCGCTCAACCCAATTTGTTCGGCCGGAGGCCAGTGCGCCCCCGGGTACTAGGGGTTAGTACTACGTCATATAGGTAGAATTAACCGATCGGGCTGAAATTTTCACCATAGTTGTTCATAGTAACAAGAAGTATTGTGCTAAAATTTCAGCCAGATCGGTTGAGTGGTTCCCGAGATATTAAACAAAAACTGTCGAAAATTCCCCGATCTTCGTCTGATTGCCAGGTTTTCGGTCTCGTTCTCGCGAACGGTACTAGCTAGAGCAGAGTTTTATGGCTCGTTAGAATCGTCTGGTAGTAGGAAATTTTGTATTAAAATATCGTAAAGATCGGTTGAATATTGCGGCCGTAGGGCCCGATGAAAAAAATGGCCGACATTTTGGCTAAGTCCCACTCAAGACGGCCGAGCTCTGGTGGTGCACGCTGGAGCGCCAATCGAAGTGATCCGGTCTAGACCACCATAGGGTGAATAAATGTGTAAAACATTTCATCTTTCTAAGTCACCCCAGTAAAAAGTTACGCGGTGGCAAAAGTCCGGTTGAGTACGGGTCCGGGGGCTGGCTCAAGACGGCCGAGCTCTAGTGGTGCAGGCTGGAGCGCCAATCGAAGTGATCCGGTCTAGACCACCATAGGGCGAACTGAAGTGTAAAACATTTCATCTTTCTAATTCGTCTCACTAAAAAGTTATGGGGTGGCAAAAGTCGCTTCGAGTCCCCATCCGGGGCTCGGCCCAAGATGGCCGAGCTCTAGTGGTGCATGCTGGAGCGCCAATCGAAGTGATCCGGTCTAGACCACCTTAGGGCGAACTGAAGTGTAAAACATTTCATCTTTCTAAGTCGTCTCACTAAAAAGTTATGGGGTGGCAAAAGTCCGGCCGAGCACGAATTTTTGGGTCCCGGGCCGAAATTTTCAAAATTGAGTTTACAGTTGTTTCTGGGGGTTCCGACGACGCTGAACACAAATCCAGTGTTTGTTTCGGGATTCGGGGTGCCATTTGCCGATTTCAGCGCCCGGTCGCTTTGAGTACAGTATGCCATTATGACGAAATCGTAAATTTGTATAGTCGATGTCGAAATGAACTGTAGAGTGGCGATATGTATAGGAGGTGTTGAGAGTGGACTCTAGAAGGGTGGTGGCCGACAGAATGGTGTTATGACGAAATCGCAAATTCGTGTAGTCAATGTCGAAATGAACTGCAGAGTGGTGATATGTATTGGAGGTGTTGAGAGTGGACTCTAGAAGGGTGGTGGGTGACAGAATGACGTTATGACGAAATCGTAATGCGTATAGTCGTATAGCTGTCTGTGCATCCAACCTCCTGAGGCCAGACCTGTCTGTGCATCCAACCTCCTGTGGCCAGACCTGTCTGTGTGCATCAAACCTACTGTGGCCAGACCTGTCCGTGTCCCCACACCTACAACAGCAATCCTTTCAAAGCAGACCTGTCTATGTCGCCTCTCAGCAAACCCGCTCAATGCCTCCCCCCCCCCCCCCTGAAGGTGTCCACTCTGTGGACATGGACAGGGTGTGTATTTCAGGAAAGTTCCCCCCTGCTGGGGGGTAAGGACAGGTGAATTTGTTCGTCCTTATGAAGACTGATGATGAACAGGCTGTGTATCTCAGATGACTTCGGGCCCTCTACTACACGAACAAATTCAGCGTGCTCTGTATATGGGTGCCCAACTCTCACTAAATTATGAGTCTCTGTGTTTGTCGTTTGTGTACTTACTGCAAAACGCTTACCCAGCATTAGTGCAGAATGTGCATTTACCAACATTAATATCTCCAGAAGCTCTGTTAGCAGGTGAAGCCATCTACTGGCGTGCATGGCTGAGCAGTCAAAGTGGGAGTTAGCCATGGGGTCCATCACCCTTGCGTACGTTGCGCTGAGTGCGGACATGGTGCTGTGTGAGATGCGGTGGCAGGCACTGAAGCACACACGTTTTGATAGTGGTAGATAGCGTACTCCGCATGTACGTTGTGCGCACGTGATAAGCGCCGTGCGCGTGAACAGAGCACGCTGAATTTGTTCGTGTAGTAGAGGGCCCGAAGTCATCTGAGATACACAGCCTGTTCATCATCAGTCTTCATAAGGACGAACAAATTCACCTGTCCTTACCCCCCAGCAGGGGGGAACTTTCCTGAAATGTAGTTTTGTATTGTAATTGCGACAGGCAAAAATCTTTAGGTGTTTTTCCGCCTTCCCTACACAAAAAATTGTTAAATTGAGCGCGGCTCCCCCCCCCCCCCCCCCCTCCCTCACCTGGGCCCGCTAGTGGCCATTTGTGCCAGACAGCTGCAGTACTTCTCTAACAGTGGCGTCGCATATATCAGCTGCACCCATCGTCAACTCAAACCTGCAGGCCACATTCACCTTCTGCCTGGCCAGGCCACATTCCTCAACCTCTCTGCTCTTCTTCTGCATCTCGTCCAGTGCAAGGTGAAGAGCTGCATCAGCAGAACGCAGCTCTGCCCTTGGAACTGCGGTCAGAGTGGGCAGCAGGCCCTGAGCGCGCTGTAGAAGATCTGCGATGCCACCTGTTGAGGAACCGTCCTCTGCCAGTTCGTCCACAACACAGCTCTTGGGGTCGCCAGATGTGCCGTCCACTGGAGCGACACAGCAGGTGGACTGTTGAATCACCGAAAACAGCCGCTGCCCTTTTTGGGGCTGAAAACGTCTCTTTTGGGCCATTGACCTTGATAAAACTGACGTAGAGGAAGTTCTCCACTGCGTTAACTAACGACTCGAATTCAGCAAAATTCTCAAAATTCGGGATTCTGCATTTTACGGGTACGGTTACGGTTACGGTTATTATCTGCATTTTACGGTTATAGCCGTAAAGTGCAGATTCCGCTGCCTAAATCTGCATTTGACGGTTGTCAAAAATTGAGACTGGCAACTTAACCGTAAAATGCCGATGGCCTTGGCGGAATCTGCATTTTACGGTTACGTTTTTGGCACTCCGCCGCTTGAAAAGCGAAGGAGTGCTATAGGAGTGGTAAAGCCTATAGTTAACATAACCAGAGCTAGCGCTCGCTAGGAAGCACTTGGGGAGCCAAATTTTTTTTAAAAGATAGCTTATGACGACGCGCAGCGTGTTCGGGGGGTGAAAAAATTTCGGTGGTGGAAGAATTTCGCAAAAATTAAAAAATTCAAATTTTTGCTAAGTAAAAAAAAAACAATAGCCCATAACTATCGCAAAAGTGGGCCGAATAAGGTGATTTTTGGATATATTGTAGGCCTTTGGGTCCTCTAGGCGGCATCGCCAAAACGGGTTCCCCAAGTGGTCCGACGCGGGAGTACGGTAGAAAATTCAAAATTTTAAATTTTTTTCCGACCTTTAAAAAATCGTAACTCGAGTTTGCGACGATGGATCCCTGCCAATTTAATTTCTGACCTGGACACTTATATTACCTTTCATTCGAGACCAAAACCGCCGAGATCGGTCTCGCCGTTCGGAAGATCCGCGGTGACAAAAGTCCCGGGTCCCGAGCGGAAAATTGGGATTTTCGACTTTGAATGGATTTTTGGGCCGGAAAGCGTACCTTTAGCGACAAATTGACCATTGCAACGTGCTCAGCGTCAAAAGTTGGTCTAGACGAACTGTTTTGACCATCTTGAGGTACCGCACCCCAGCTGTGCCGAAATTTTGAATCCCGGGGTCAAATTTTCGAAATTGTGTTTTACTTGTTTCGGGTGTTTCCGACGACGCTGAACACGAATCCGGTGTTTGTTTTGCGATTTGGGACGCCTTTACCCTGCTTTCGGCACCCGGCCGGCCAAAAATTGGGTCCCGGGGTCGAATTTTCAAATTGCGTTGACAGTTGTGTGACTTGTGTCTGGACTTTCTGACGCCGCAGAACGCGAATCCGTCGTTTGTTTGGCGATTTGCAATTATTTAGCCTGATTTTGGCCGAATACTCACGCTCTGTAAAATTTCGCGCGGAGTGCCTATCTGACACTCAAGGAGTGTCACGTATCACTTGTCTCAGGCTCTCTGTTGTTGAAGTTGGTCAATGGACAATGTTATTCTTGTCATTTGCTCCTATATTTGGCAGAAAACTCAAATTTGACATTTGAAATGCTACACCAGTCTTAGCTTACACCAGGCAAGATTTTACTTTGAAAATTGTATCAAGGCGTAGATTCATTCAGCAAATATCACTAAATAGCACCACAAACAAATGTTTTGCTTTTAACGATGGCTCTTCCTACAAGACTCTGTAAATTGGAAATGAATAAAGCGAAATTCTAGCTTGAGCTGGTATAGCATTTCAAATGTCAAATTTGAGTTTTCTGCCAAATATAGGAGCAATTGACAAGAATAGCACATTGTCCATTGACCAACTTCAACAACAGAGAGCCTGAGGAAACGTAACCGTAAAATGCAGATTCCGCCAAGGCTATCTGCATTTTACGGTTGCGCTGCCAGTCTCAATTTTTGGCAACCGTCAAATACAGATTTAGGCAGCGGAATCTGCACTTTACGGCTATAACCGTAAAATGCAGACAATAACCGTAACCGTAACCGTAACCGTAAAATGCAGAATCCCCAAAATTCCGCCCGACGGTCCGCTGGTTCTTGTTGTGACTCAATCTGAGATGAGACTGCAGCGGCTCGATTTCTTTGGCCGGAAAAGTGCAACCCTCAATTTGACACGCATCGTTTCCTTCTTCAATTGACCGGCCATTCAATATCTGGGCTTCCTCGCACTCCTTCTTGTGCGTCCGCAATCTGTGTTGCCTTAGAGAACCGCTTTGTCGAACTTTTTGCTGCAAAACTGGCAAATATAGACCCCGTTTTTGTCCATTTTACTGTGGCTGAAGATGGACAAGGGCCGCTTGGCCGTCAATTCTAGCACAAACGTGGTAGAGTGCTGTTGTTTACACACGGCGCATTGATTGGGACGCTACACACGCTTTTGCGTGGCGAATCCGAATATCTGTAGTCTTTACGGGTAGTGCCTGATTTCAATGACATGGGTTACGGTAGAATTTGTAACGGTCTTCGCAAAGGCAGCCGTTGTACAATGTGCATCGGTCAATTTTGAATTGTTGTTCCACAGTATAGCAACGTTGCAAAACGCGTCCTAAGTGGCTATATAAGTTCATGTTTTGGCATCCAAAACTACTGTAGGAGAGGTCAAGTTTCTTAGGCAACTATGCTCTGGACGTCATGCTGAACTCCAGCGGTCGATCAGTAATGTTTAGAATGGCATTCTAAAGAAATTCTGTCCGTCTCAAAACGAGCTGATGGTCCAAGAGCGAGAGCGAGGCATACATAGCTATCGATTTATCGCAAGTTATCGAAGATGATCCGTTTTCTTTCAAACGAAAGGATATCCACGCAAATTTTTACAACGGCGACCATTGGAGACTTGAACGCTACAAAATACAAAAGGACGCGAGAAGATTCACTTACGATATCTCTAGTTATGGCCAAGACAACAATTTGGAACAAAAGATTACCTTTCAACAACAGGTCCCTATAATTGCCATTTTGTTTGGAAAGTTGCCATTCGACGAGGTAACAACTAACCGATGAAAGGCATTTAGCGACTTTGGAGCCGATCGGTTCGCGATTTTCGGAGGAAATTGCCCATGACGCGTGCATACTGTATTTTAGTTTTTATCTTATTCTGTTATATCTTCACCAGCCCGCAAAAATTTTTAACTTCGATTGGATGTTGACTATTGCGCTGAAAAGCGGCATGACGTCTTGCAAAAGCTCTGCAAACGAATCAGTCATCCGAGAATAATCTGGAAATACAAATTCAAACAACCAAAATACAGTAAGAAATGACCACCGTTGTCGCATAATTTATTGAAACGTAGCAACTACAGTAACCGAGAAAATACCGAGTGCATTATGTTCACTCGATTCCTCTTGTAACTTCTCGGCACTAATCGTCTCACATCATTATTACGGCACTGAGATTCGAACGAAACAGGTGTGGCATTGGACAGATGACATTCAAGCCGATGGAAACTGAGAGACGTTGTTTGTGCCGCCTCGTCGTACCTACTTGATTGACTCGTGTCGTGTCGTGTGTCGATGCCGGTGTCGAAACACAGACTTGCCCATAGGTGATTATTCGAAGAATATCACGCGACTGAATCCGTGGAAATTTCAGTTCTGAAACTGCTGAGTCAGTTGAACTCAACTCAGTTCAATTCTCAATTGAAAGCATTGAAAGGTTCCTCTTCAGTACGGCTTCTTACTGTGGGGGGGGGGGGGGGGGGGGGGGGGGCTGGCCAAGCGACCCTTCTGGTGCCTTCATGGTAATGGTCTCTCCTCGGGTGGCCGGCAGCGATGACACGCGCGGTTTTGTGGGTCCTCAGTGGGACAGTCGGATTCTGGAGGCCGGTTTCACAAGGCCAGCCGCTACACCGCACCAAAGAAAGGCTCACGATATGGGCGACCGCAGTGGATACCTAACTCTGGGCTCTCGTTAGCCATTCGTGCGTTCTCGAACTCTAGGGTATGTTTCCGGCGGCTTTGTGAGGCAGGTGCCTGATTGTTGTTGTTGCCCTTGACGAAGCCGAAGAATTCTTGCAGTCGTCGACTCAGCTTGGCGAGCAGCAGATAGAGGGATTGATCCAGCTGTAGGCGTCCAAGGTCACCACCTGAGCCTTGAACATGGACGCCTTCGTCTTCTCCGACTCGGCAAAGGAAATGACGCCGCAGAAGGCGGCACAGAGACCCTGACGAAAGAACGGAAGCCGTTTGAATACATGTACACACCTTTCGCTGTCACTGCGCATCACCGTGCTGTTAGCTTCGTTAGCTTCACGCGTCGCTCTTTACATGCTGCTGCTCACCACTATGAGAAAGAGGGCGACTCCAGCCCAGATCAACTTGAACTCGGCCTTGCTACTTGACGTGATGTTGTTGGCCGCTGCGCTTCCCATCTCGTAGCTCGGGAGCCGCTTCTCGAGGCGCACTCGGTAGAAGAGGACGCCGTAGCGAGGGCATAGGCGACGGCGATGAAGCAGCGCCACAAGAGTAGACTTGTGCTCTCCGCGCGCCATCCGCAAAGTGACAGCCAACCTCACCGTTATTCTGCTGCTGGAAAATACTGAGGAAGTCAGTTCGGGCCATAACAGAGCAGCTCTCAGACAAAGCTTGTTCAACCGAATTGTTCCCTCATCGTTGATCAACAAAGTACAGAAACATCCCCAGTAGGTCATGGACTATTGGCCTGCTGTGCTATGCACATTTCAAGGTTCATTGTGCCACAAAAGCGAGCGACAGATCATGACTGCTTGTCGATTGCTTCGATTGTCAAAACAGGACAAAGAACAGTTCTATTCTTGTAAATCCGGAGTAATACGTTACATGGCTGAAGGCCGTTCAGAATCAGCGTCTAAAATTGGGCGCTAAATTTGACCCTCACTTTGGCCCATAACGCAACGTGTTGAACACTCAACGTTTTGCTATGTAGCTTGTAACTACACCCACGCAGAGGTCGTGACACATCGCATACGTTCTGTTGGTTTAGCTGGTAAAGCGCCCGAGCTATCGAGCAGAGAAATGCGGATACGTAATTTGGGAAAACAGACAAACAACTGGCGTATAAAATACGTACTCTTGGCTTGCAGAGCAGTCACAGTCATCCCACAGATTGTACTAGGGCTATAACACTCGTCTTGATCACACCTCTGAATTGAACCGCGCAGAAATGCTCAAACAGGCGATAATTCTCGGCCTCATTTGGCTGACCTGCGTCGTGGCCCGACCACCCAACAAGAGAAACATTTTGGACGACTTGAAGAGTTTTGGAGGCACGTATCTGAGGAGCGGCTTCAAGGTAGACTGAAACGCTGGTAGGAGAATACCTACCACCAATCAATTATTGGTAAACTACCAATGTACCGCAACCCACTACAGGAGGCGGACGTCGACGGCAGTGGCACGCTCAGCAAAGAGGAGGCGCTCGTTCACATTCCAGAGGTTGTTCCAAAGGCGGTTCAAGAAGCACTCTTCGCGAGCGTGGACTCTGACAACGATGGAGAGCTGACAGAAGAAGGTTGGCTCACTGTGGACTCGCTGACAGAGATATTGACACCACAGCATACATACAAGACACACAACACTGTTCTTTCAGAGTTTGTAAGTGGTGCCATGGCCAAAATGGACCAGATCGCCAAGCAAATGAAGGGGATGATGGGGAAAAGGCAAGCGCCGGAAAATCCAACGGACGAACCAGCCATCGCCCTTACTACAACGACCGCTAAACTAGTCAGCGCCGTTACAAGAACAACCGATAAACCAGTCACCGCCGTTACCACAACAACCGCTAAACCTGTTGGAAGTCAATCGAATGGCCAGCCGCCCATGGACATGGGAAATCTAATGGAGCAAATGAAGACTGCCGGAGGGAAGTTCCTCAAGAAAGCCTTTAAGGTACATACATGCAACGCAAACCACGTGCGTAATACAGTGCCTTTGACAGGAACGTTGTAAGTGGCCTCTCAATCAGCAACTGCTTTCACTGTTTTCCCTTCTTATAGGAAGCCGACACCGATGGCAGCAAGACCCTCAGCAAAGCTGAAGCCCTTTCCCATCTCCCAGATGTCATCCCAGAGCAGATTCAGGAGCACCTCTTTGCCGGCCTCGACAAGAACAAGGATGGCCAGCTGACAGAGCGAGGTTCGGTCTCGAATTCACACTCTATTTATGTGCGTGTGGTGCACTCTTAGAAGCGCCAGCGGAAGAAAGTACGTACTGTACTTTGACTGTCTGCGTTGTCTGTTGCGTGTTCGCGTTAATATCGTATTAAAATTTACTGGTAATTCTTAACTAATTATACATAATTATAAATTAATCTTCCCTCTCAGAGTTCGTCAACGGCACACTGGCCAAGATTGGAGAAGTTGCCAAGAGAGTGCAGGCCGTGATGGGCAAGCTGATGGCCGGATTGGGTTCCTTCGACATGGGGGGAGGGGACGACGATGACGAAGACGCTGATTGGAGCGATGAAGACCCAGAGGACGAATCGAATTATAACGTTGACGACGACGACGAGGACGAATTTGAGTCTTACGAAGACCACTCTTATGAAGACTCTGAAGAGGGCGATTATTACAGAGGATCCTGAAGAAGCCTAGGCGGCTTCCTGTGAAAGGAATTGGTAGGACGAACCCGTTGTTGAGTCTGAATATTTCGTCTGCGTTGTTCCGGATTGAATACATCGTTGCTTGAAGCCTGAGACGGATAGACAGTTCGGAATGTCACGACACGTCGGCCTAACAGCAATCACCTCAAACTGTGGAGTAGGGTGGAGACGATCACAACCTTAACCTAACTCCCGCACGCCATGAGGCCTTCATATGACTGGTCGTCGGTGGTGGCCAGAGCTCCCTTCGCGGTGTGTGTCAGTTGCTGCTCGACGAAGAAGACGCAGCGGCCCCGTTGGAGGCCGTAGGCGGCGCATCCCTTCGAATTCATGCAGTAGACGGCGCAGAGCGTGCGCCATACGGACAGATCTGCCTCGATCTCGGCATTGGTCGCCGCCGACCTCGAGCCGCAGACGGCGCCGATTCCGACGGCGTTTGAAGGCCGGACGCCCTTCCCCACGAAGTCGTAGGTTCGTCCTGGCGAGGCTGAATCGCCGCCCCCGCGAGGCAGGCAGGTGGGGGTGGGGAAGGTGGTGGTTGTAGTTGTTGTAGTGGTGGGCATGAGGCAGTCCTTGAATCCCTTGGGTCGGATCTTCATCTGAGCGCCTCTGCCAGAGTAGTACCAGTGATTCTTCCAGGTGAACCACACGATGCCCTCGGCCCATGGGCCGACGCAGCTTCCGTCCGCTGGGATCTTGCCGAACAAAGACGACTGGTGACAGGCTTTGCTCCACCAGGCACTAAAATAGATGCTCTGCCGTGTGCCAAAGGAACTAAGGTGCAAGTGTAATGCCCTGTCAGAGAGGGTTCAACGACAGCCCATTTGTGGCAAGAAATGTCCAAGCCCAAAGTAACTCACTAGGAATACGTTTGGGCGCAATTGTCCCCTGAAGCGTCGTTGTCGACGTCCTTGGCGCTGAACTCCATGCCGTTGTTGGGGCTGAGGGAGTCGCCGTGCGACAGCTGCGTGGAGCTGCCCACGGACAGTCTGTAGTTGTCGGCGCCGTCGGCGACCTGCAAGCAACAACAAACGGTGGCTGAAGCAATCAGTGAGAAAACAAGCTGTTTTAAAGAAGTTGAGTTGTTTTATTAATACACAGAGTGGTTTGTGAGTGTTTTAAAGTGGAAGAGTAAAAGAGTGGATACTTTTGTAAAGTATTTCGAAGCCTTCCCGATATGACGCGCGCCCGCCCGGAGTCCACTATTCATGCGCTACTTCTGACACGCTCCTTTCTGAGGGGTTCTTGCAGGGCAACATTGGAATCGCCCGGGATTAATTTTTTGAGCAATACACATGCATTTCTAAGCGGTTGTTGCAGGGCAACATGGGATCGCCCGGGATTAATTTCTTTAGCAAACAAATTTGTTCGTAAGACAAGGGTTCAAAAAACAAAAGTAGTTCTTTAGGAATGGCCGTTCAACAACTGCCTCAACGTAAGCTTTCAAACGGTCGAACGAATGCTGCTATACAACGTAAGACGAGCGAGTTAGGGCCGATTTGCTGTTTGAACCTTTGAGTAACTGTAGCTCGCGAAATTCAAACTTTCGAATCTCGACTTCTCTTAGCGGAATGATCAGTGTGCCGAAACCTATTCAACAAACTCAAGATCGTCTCTCTACGACGGAAGACGAGCGAGTTAGAGGAGTTTTGCGTTTGGAACTTTTGGGTTACTGTAGGTCGCGATATTCAAACTTTTGAGTTTCGACCAGTAGAAGAACAAATGATCAGTGAGTTAAGAGCTATCCAGCAACTCAAGATCGTCTCTCTACGACGCACGCTGAGCGAGTTAGAACGATTTCTATGCTAAAAACGCGAGAATGTCGCTTTTCGTGATGCGTGTTTGCGTAATTAACAAATTTTTTACGCCAAGTGAAAGAGCACGTCGAGACCTTTTAGTTGACCTATCGCACGCCGCTCTACGACGTAAGACGAGCGTGTTAGAGCCGTTTTGCGTTTTGGACCTTCGGGTTACTGTAGCGCGCGCAATTCAAACTTTTGAATTTCGAGTTCTCTTAACGGAATTATCAGTGTGCCGAAACCTATTCGACGAACTCAAGATCGTCTCTCTTTGACGGAAGACGAGCGAGTTAGATAAGTTTCGCGTTTTAAACCTTTGGGTTACTGTAGCTCTCGAAATTCAAACTTTCGAGTTTCGGCCAATAGAAGAACAAATGATCAGTGAGTCGAGAGCTGTCCAACCAACCCAAGATCGTCTCCCTACGATGCACGCTGAGCGAGTTAGAGCGATTTCTGCGATAAAACGCGAGAATGTCGCTTTTCGTGTTGCGTGTTTGCGTAATTAAAAAACTTTTAATGCCAAACGAAAGAGCACGTCGAGACCTTTTAGTTGACCTATCGCACGCCGCTCTACGACGTAAGACGAGCGAGTTAGAGCCGCTTTGCGTTTATACTTTCGGGTTACTGTAGCGCGCGCAATTCAAACTTTTGAATGCCGATTTCTCGAGGCACATTACCAGTAAGTCAAGACCTTTCCGTAGAGCCCAAGATCGCCTTCCTACGACTTTCCAACACCGAGATATGAGAGCGTTACGGACGAACGGACGCACGCACGCACGCACGCACGCACGCACGCACGCACGGAAAGCTCTCGTAGGGGTTCGCCCGGCTGAAGCCGGGCGAAAAAAGGTCCTTTTGTCCTCACGCCCCCGCCCCCTTCTCCCCCCCCCCCCCTCTCCTGACTCTCTTTCTCCCCTTGTCTTCACGCAATGTCAGTTAACTAAGTGTGGCGTTAACCCTCGGCCACTAGTCGGTTTTCCTTCTCTTGTCAATTTACCTAGTTGCACAGTCCGACGAAAGCCTAGGGACGAGAGCGAGTGTGAAGTGGAAGCACAACGGCACTGCTGGGTAGACTGACGAACACTGAGTTTTAAGAGACGCTTTCTGAGGGGATCGACCTTTGCGTGGACAACTTTTTGCGCCCGGCCTCAGCCGGGCGAACCCCTACGAGAGCTCTTCGTGCGTTCGTGCGTGCGTGCGTCCGTTCGTCCGTGACGCTCTCAGATCTCGGCGTTGGAAAGTCGTAGGAAAACGATCTTGGGCTCTACGGAAAGGTCTCGACTCGCTGGTAATGTCGCTAAGAGATTTCGAAATCAAAAGTTTGAATTGCGCGTGCTACAGTAACCCAAAAGTCAAAACGCAAAGCAGCTCTAACTCGCTTGTCTTACTTCGTAGAGCGGCGTGCGACAGGTCAACTAATAGGTCTCGACGTGCTTTTCTATGTAGCATTAAAAATTTTCTTAATTACGCAAACACGCACCACTAAAAGCGACATTCTCACGCTCTTAACGCAGAAATCGCTCTAACTAGCTCAGCGCGCGTCGTAGAGAGACGAACTTGAGTTTGTTGGATGGCGCTCGACACACCGATCATTTGTTCTTCTATTGGTCGAAACTCAAAAGTTTGAATTTCGCGAGCTACAGCAACCCAAAAGTTCAAAACGCAAAACTTCTCTAAGTCGCTCGTCTTCCGTCGTAGAGAGACGATCTCGAGCTCGTTGAATAGGTTTCGTCACACTGATCATTCCGTTAAGAAAAGTCGAGATTTAAAAGTTTGAATTCCGCGAGCTACAGTAACCCAAATGTTCAAACAGCAAAGCGGCCCTAACTCGCTCGCCTTAAGTCGTAGAGAGGCGTGCGATAGCTCGCTTAAAAGCTCGCGACGTGCTCTTCTATGACACGATAAATTTGTTATTCAATTGGTAAATCACGTACTGGGAAAATTGAAATTTGTAGGAAAGTCGCAGAGAGACGATCTTGGGTTCATTCGATAGGCCTCGACTCAATGATAATGCGCTAAGAGGAGTTGCGACTCAAAAATGTGAATTTTGCGAGTTACAGTAACCCGAAGATCCAAAATGCAGAGCAGCTCTAGCTCGCCCGTCTTACGTCGTAGAGCGACAATCGCCACGTCATTTAAAAAGTCCCAACGTGCTCTTCCAAGCGACTGCATAAATTTTGCCAATTAGTAAAATACGCACCATGGAAATCGACATTTGCTACGTTTTGAGCACTATAAGGACTCTGACTCGTTCGTCTTACGTTGTACAGCGGCACTCGTTCGACCGTGTGAAACCTTACGTTGATGCAGTTGTTGAACACTAATCCCAAAGAAATACTTTTGACCAATAGAAGAACAAATGATCGGTGTGTCGAGCGCCATCCAACAAACTCGGGTCAACCTGTCTTCGACGCGCGCACTAGTTTGGAGCGATTTCTGTACCGTTAAGACATGAGAATGTCGCTTTTACATGATTACGTGTTTTTGCGTAATTTAAATTTTTAAGATGCTACAATAAAAACCGCGTCAACCTCTCGCTGACCTGTCGCCTCGCCGCTCTACGAAGGTGAGGACGAGCGAGTTAGAGCTACTTTTGCGTTTTTAGACTTTTGGGTTACTGTAGCACGCGCAATTCAAACTTTTGATTTCGAAATCTCTCAACAACATCACCAGCGAGTCGAGACCTTTCCGTAGAGCGCAAAAACGCTTCCCCTACGACTTTCCAACGCGGGGGTGTGAGAGACGTCACGGACGAACGGACGCACGCACGCACGAACGCACGAAGAGCTCTCGTAGGGGTTCGCCAGCCTGAGGCCGGGCGCAAAAAGTTGTCCACGCAAAGGTCGGATCCCCCTTCGGAGGGCGTCTCTTTAAAACTCAGTGTTCGTCAGTCTACCCAGCAGTGCCGTTGTGCTTCCACTTCACACTCGCTCTCGTCCCTCAGCTTTCGTCGGACTGTGCAACTAGGTAAATTGACAAGAGAAGGAAAACTGACTAGTGGCCGAGGTTTAACGCCACACTTAGTTAACTGACATTGCGTGAAGACAAGGGGAGAAAGAGAGTCAGGAGAGGGGGGGGGGGGGAGAAGGGGGCGGGGGCGTGAGCACAAAAGGACCTTTTTTCGCCCGGCTTCAGCCAGCCAGAAACCCTTTGAGAGCTTTCAGTCCGTGCGTGCGTGCGTGCGTGCGTGCGTGCGTGCGTCCGTTCGTCCGTAACGCTCTCATATCTCGGTGTTGGAAAGTCGTAGGAAGGCGATAAAAAAAACGACTGAAAGGTCTTGACTTACTGGTAATGTGCCACGAGGGAATCGGCATTCAAAAGTTTGAATTCCACGCGCTCCGGTAACCCCGAAGTCTAAACGCAAAGCGGCTCTAACTCGCTCGTCTTACGTCGTAGAGCGGCGTGCGATAGGTCAACTAAAAGGTCTCGACATAATCTCCCGTTTGGCATTTAAAAGTTTTTCAGGTACGCAAACGCGCAACACGAAAAGCGACATTCTCGCGTTTTATCGCAGAAATCGCTCTAACTCGCTCAGCGTGCATCCTGGGGAGACGATTTTGGGTTGGTTGGACAGCTCTCGACTCACTGATCATTTGTTCTTCTATTGGCCAAAACTCAAAAGTTTGAATTTCAGAGAGCTACAGTAACCCAAAGGTTTAAAGCGCGAAACTTATCTAACTCGCTCGTCTTCCGTCAAAGAGAGAACAATTGTTGATTTCGTCGAATCGGTTTCCGCACACTGATAATTCCGTTCTGAGGGCTGGGGGTGGAAGAGTTTGAATTGCGCGCGGTACAGTAACCCGAAGGTCCAAAACGCAAAACGGCTCTAACACGCTTGGTCTCACGTCGTAGAGCGGCATGGGATAGGTCAACTAAAAGGTCTCGACGTGCTCTTTCACTTGGCGTAAAAAATTTGTTAATTACGCAAACATCGCATCACGAAAAGCGATATTCTCGCGTTTTTAGCATGGAAATCGTTCTAACTCGCTAGGCGTGCATCATAGAGGGACGATCTTGAGTTGCTGGATAGCTCTTAACTCACTGATCATTTGTTCTTCTACTGGTCGAAACTCAAAAGTTTGAATATCGCGACCTACAGTAACCCAAAAGTTCCGAAACGCAAAAGTCCTATAACTGGCTCGTCTTCAGTAGTCGAGAGACGATCTTGAGTTTGTTCAATAGGTTTCGGCACACTGATCATTCCGCTACCGAGGAGTTGAGAATTCGAAAGTTTGATTTACGGCGAGCTACAGTTACTCAAAGGTTCAAACAGCGGAATCGGCCCTAACTCGCTCGTCTTACGTTGTATAGCAGCATTCGTTCGACCGTTTGAAAGCTTTTGGGGGGGCCGTTGTTGAACGGCCATTCCTAAAGAACTCTTTTTGTTTTTTGAACCCTTGTCTTACGAACAAATTTGTTTGCTAAAGAAATGGGTGCAAGACAGATCCGATGTTGCCCTCCGACAACCGCTTAGAAATGCATGTGTATTGCTCAAAAAATTAATCCCGGGCGATTAGAATATTGCCCTGCAAGAACCCCTCAGAAAGGAGCGTGTCAGAAGTAGCGCATGAATAGTGGACTCCGGGCGGGCACCCCCCCCCTCGGAAAGGCTTCAAAAATAATTTACGAAAGTCTGCCACTCTTTTACTCTTCCACTTTAAAACACTCACAAACCACTCTGTGTATTAATAAAACAACTCAACTTCTTCGAAAACAGCTTGTTTTCTCACTGATTGCTTCAGCCACCGTTTGTTGTTGCTTGCAGGTCGCCAACAGCGCCAAAGACAGCAGACTATCAATGGGCAGCTCCACGCAGCTGTCGCACGGCGACTCCCTCAGCCCCAACAACGGCATGGAGTTCAGCGCCAAGGACGTCGACAACGACGCTTCAGGGGACAATTTAGCCCAAACGTATTCCTAGTGAGTTACTTTGGGCTTGAACATTTCTTGCCACAAATGGGCTGTCGTGAAACCCTATATGACGGGGCATTACACTTGCACCTTCCATTTCCTTTGGCACACGGCAAGAACATCTATTTTGGTGCCTGGTGGAGCAAAGCCTGTCAC
>JASAMZ010008049.1:0-11938 GCA_030248115.1 Linhomoeus sp. GSCO2_2 | reverse complement strand
GAGGGGTGGCTGTTCAATAAAAGAAGGTCTGAATTGCCCACTCCCATTCCACCCCAGGCCCCCCACCACATCTCGCCCCGCGAAGTCAACCAACACACGAGTTAGTCTTTCACGTTGAATACCTAGTACCATAGTCCCCTCCCCCCCCCCCCCCCCACCCACCCCACCCGACCACCCCACCCCCCTCCCTCACTTCCTCCGAAGTACTAAGTGAGGTAGTCCAGTATAGCCAACATGGCATTACATATCGGAGTAATTACGGCATGCTGAGTCTTCAAATCCTATTGTTTCAGATTGTGTCTGTCACCATCACCTACTTCGTTCTGCTGGTCAAACTCCACCAGGCCACAAGGGGTCGAGAGATCAACTGCCTCAATTTTACACTGGTCTGAGTTGAGGTGATTGACAATGGGCAAGTTTTGTGATCAGCTAGGTTGATGGTACCTACTCTGGTACACATAGGGACATTGACACGGATGATCAACTGTTCACATTTAACTAGAGCATTCCAGAAGTTGTTTTCTCTCCTACGTTTGTGTTCATCCTAGCATACCGTACGGGCGGCCGAGTGAGTAACCGACAGCCGTTTAGTGGTTTGACCGCTTGCTTTCTAGGTTTAGTCTTTGGCAGTGGCGCCAATTTCAAATTTCTGTGCATCGCCAATGGATATAACAACTGTATTCTTTCCTTCACGCTTTGGATGGGTTTGGCCAGGTTACAGCTCGGTGCACTGCAACGTTTCAAGTCTAAGTAATCTCAAATCGAAATTTCGTCTTTAGATTCGCGGTAGCTTTTGTCACTGAAACGAAGCGCAATGCGCTGAGCTCGAATCGACAGTTTCCTCGACTATTCCTCACTCTTATTCGTTCGACCGCAACTCTTCAATAACCTTGCGGAAGATGTCGCGGCATTGGGAGGCTCCTTGTTGCTGAAACAATGGAGTACGATGTGCTGAATGAGCGTTAGCTCAAGTTCGCCACAACACTACCATCACTTGCACACAAACTTCGACAACCTTCAGTAACTGAGATACCTGTATCTTCTCCACCAGCTGGCCCACCGTCATTGCGCCATTGGTTCTCAGGGGTTGCCCCACTAATCTGACCCCGATATACTCTCTGTCGCGCAGCTCACAGCCCTGCCCAGTGGATCGCAGTCTCAGGAACCGACGGTGGCTGTCGTCGCTGGTTAGTATGACCAAGAGGCCGCTGTCGTTCGAGGGACGGTAGCGCGTCTCTTGAACCAATCCGACAGGCATGTGGCTACTCTTGGCTAAACTCTCCAGCGTGGCGTTTGAGATCCCTGAAAAAGATCACGCGTCCACAGTTTTTCGCCCGGCCTCAGCCGGGCGACACCCTACACGAGAGCTCGGCGTGCGTGGCTGCGTGCGTGGGTGCGTCCGTCCGTCCGTCTGTAATGCTCTCAGATCTCGGCGTAGAAAAGTCGTACAGAGACGATTCTTGCGCTCATGGATAGGTCTCGACTCGCTGATCGGGTCGCTGTCCATGGTCGAGACTCAAAAAATTTGAATTTCGCGAGTTACAGTAACCCGAAGGTCCAGAACGCAAAACGGCTCTAGCTCGCTCGTTTTACGTAGTAGAGCGGCAGTCGACACGTCAGGTGAAAGCTCTCGACCTACCCTTTCATGTGTCAGCAAACATTCTTCAATTAGTAAAACACGCACCATGGAAAACGATATTTTCGAGTTTTGCGCTGGGGGCTCCACAGCGGCACTCGACACGTCATTCAAAGGCTCACGACGCACTCTATCGTATTGTGACATAAATTTCTAATTACTATAAACACCACAAGAAAGACGACACTTTGTTTGACGACGGTGATAAATGCGCGGCACGGTTAGATTGCTCGTGATGCGCTCCGCTTCACGAGCTTCCCCATTCGCAAGAGGGTATGACATAGCAATACTGATTTCGCCCGAGATTTGGCTTTCGGGCGGCCAGTTCTCGCACTCCCTGCAGAAAGAACGCAACTCCTCACAATGCCAGTCAGAATACAAAATCAACTTTTTAAATACTGGAACCTGTTTGGAATAATAAAACAAAAACTTGACAAGAACCCGGCGTTCATCGTGTATGAGTTGTTACTCACGAAGAGGAAGACCACCCGATCCTGACGTGGAGCCGGACGTTGGAGTGGAGCCAGACGTTGGAGTGGATCCAGACGTTGGAGTGGAGCCGGACGTTGGAGTGGATCCAGACGTTGGAGTGGAGCCAGACGTTGGAGTGGAGGCGGACGTTGGAGTGGATCCAGACGTTGGAGTGGAGCCGGACGTTGGAGTGGAGCTGGACGTTGGAGTGGAGCCAGACGTTGGAGTGGATCCAGACGTTGGAGTGGAGCCAGACGTTGGAGTGGATCCAGACGTTGGAGTGGAGGCGGACGTTGGAGTGGATCCAGACGTTGGAGTGGAGCCGGACGTTGGAGTGGATCCAGACGTTGGAGTGGATACAGACGTTGGAGTGGATCCAGACGTTGGAGTGGATCCAGACGTTGGAGTGGAGCCGGACGTTGGAGTGGAGGCGGACGTTGGAGTGGATCCAGACGTTGGAGTGGATCCAGACGTTGGAGTGGATCCAGACGTTGGAGTGGATCCAGACGTTGGAGTGGATCCAGACGTTGGAGTGGATCCAGACGTTGGAGTGGATCCAGACGTTGGAGTGGAGCCAGACGTTGGAGTGGAGCCAGACGTTGGAGTGGATCCAGACGTTGGAGTGGAGCCAGACGTTGGAGTGGAGCCGGACGTTGGAGTGGAGCCGGACGTCGGAGTGGAGCCAGACGTTGGAGTGGAGCCGGACGTTGGAGTGGAGCCAGACGTTGGAGTGGATCCAGACGTTGGAGTGGATCCAGACGTTGGAGTGGATCCAGACGTTGGAGTGGAGCCAGACGTTGGAGTGGAGCCAGACGTTGGAGTGGATCCAGACGTTGGAGTGGATCCAGACGTTGGAGTGGAGCCGGACGTTGGAGTGGAGCCGGACGTCGGAGTGGAGCCAGACGTTGGAGTGGAGCCGGACGTTGGAGTGGAGCCAGACGTTGGAGTGGATCCAGACGTTGGAGTGGATCCAGACGTTGGAGTGGAGCCGGACGTTGGAGCGGATCCAGACGTTGGAGTGGAGCCGGACGTTGGAGTGGAGCCGGACGTTGGAGTGGAGCCAGACGTTGGAGTGGAGCCAGACGTTGGAGTGGAGCCAGACGTTGGAGTGGAGCCAGACGTTGGAGTGGAGGCGGACGTTGGAGTGGATCCAGACGTTGGAGTGGAGGCGGACGTTGGAGTGGATCCAGACGTTGGAGTGGAGCCGGACGTTGGAGTGGATCCAGACGTTGGAGTGGAGCCGGACGTTGGAGTGGATCCAGACGTTGGAGTGGAGCCGGACGTTGGAGTGGATCCAGACGTTGGAGTGGAGCCGGACGTTGGAGTGGAGTCAGACGTTGGAGTGGAGCCAGACGTTGGAGTGGATCCAGACGTTGGAGTGGAGCCGGACGTTGGAGTGGAGCCGGACGTTGGAGTGGAGCCAGACGTTGGAGTGGAGCCAGACGTTGGAGTGGAGCCGGACGTTGGAGTGGAGCCAGACGTTGGAGTGGATCCAGACGTTGGAGTGGATCCAGACGTTGGAGTGGAGCCGGACGTTGGAGCGGATCCAGACGTTGGAGTGGAGCCGGACGTTGGAGTGGAGCCGGACGTTGGAGTGGAGCCAGACGTTGGAGTGGAGCCAGACGTTGGAGTGGAGCCAGACGTTGGAGTGGATCCAGACGTTGGAGTGGAGGCGGACGTTGGAGTGGATCCAGACGTTGGAGTGGAGGCGGACGTTGGAGTGGATCCAGACGTTGGAGTGGAGCCGGACGTTGGAGTGGATCCAGACGTTGGAGTGGAGCCGGACGTTGGAGTGGATCCAGACGTTGGAGTGGAGCCGGACGTTGGAGTGGATCCAGACGTTGGAGTGGAGCCGGACGTTGGAGTGGAGTCAGACGTTGGAGTGGAGCCAGACGTTGGAGTGGATCCAGACGTTGGAGTGGAGCCGGACGTTGGAGTGGAGCCGGACGTTGGAGTGGAGCCAGACGTTGGAGTGGAGCCAGACGTTGGAGTGGATCCAGACGTTGGAGTGGAGCCGGACGTTGGAGTGGAGCCGGACGTTGGAGTGGAGCCGGACGTTGGAGTGGAGCCAGACGTTGGAGTGGAGCCGGACGTTGGAGTGGATCCAGACGTTGGAGTGGAGCCGGACGTTGGAGTGGAGTCAGACGTTGGAGTGGAGCCAGACGTTGGAGTGGAGCCGGACGTTGGAGTGGAGCCGGACGTTGGAGTGGAGCCGGACGTTGGAGTGGAGTCAGACGTTGGAGTGGAGCCAGACGTTGGAGTGGATCCAGACGTTGGAGTGGAGCCGGACGTTGGAGTGGAGCCGGACGTTGGAGTGGAGCCGGACGTTGGAGTGGAGCCAGACGTTGGAGTGGAGCCGGACGTTGGAGTGGAGCCGGACGTTGGAGTGGAGCCGGACGTTGGAGTGGAGCCAGACGTTGGAGTGGAGCCGGACGTTGGAGTGGAGCCGGACGTTGGAGTGGAGCCGGACGTTGGAGTGGAGCCGGACGTTGGAGTGGAGTCAGACGTTGGAGTGGAGCCAGACGTTGGAGTGGATCCAGACGTTGGAGTGGAGCCGGACGTTGGAGTGGAGTCAGACGTTGGAGTGGAGCCGGACGTTGGAGTGGAGCCGGACGTTGGAGTGGAGTCAGACGTTGGAGTGGAGCCAGACGTTGGAGTGGATCCAGACGTTGGAGTGGAGCCGGACGTTGGAGTGGAGCCGGACGTTGGAGTGGAGCCGGACGTTGGAGTGGAGCCGGACGTTGGAGTGGAGTCAGACGTTCGAGTGGAGCCAGATGTGGGTGGTAACTGACTAGTTGTTGCTGGTGATGGTGTTGGAGGCGGAGTGCAGTTATCGGCGATATGCACCATCAGTAGCCCAATCCAGACAGTTGCATATGCCGCAATCCTCATCATTGTGTTGCTACAAATGTTGAGATCGACTGCTACACGAGTAGAGTTGACAGTATATCGGCCGTATACGGTAGTTAACAGTAATCTCTATTTTTTTAGCGTAGTTTGGTCACCACAAATAATAACAAATCACCACATAGTACTACCCCCTCGCCAACCGTAGGGTGTAAATTTACACCATCTGGGTGAAAATCGTACTTGAATCATTCGCTTGATGCTTGAACCATTCGCTTGATGCTTGAATAGAATTGAGTTGTTGTGATTTGATACCTGACCATCGGCATCCAGTGAAGTGCTGTCTTACTTGATGCTCGACTCTGTCAGTGTTGCCTCACTTGATACATGGATGTGTCAGCAGAAGAAATTGACCAACTGGGATCCCAAAAGATAGTCAGAATACAAATGCAACCCAGTAAAAAGAGTTGTGATTGTAGAGGCAGAACAGTCCACTGGAGAGGTAGTGTGACAGGTCCAGTGTACAGTGAAACATTTCAAAGCAGAATATCATGTGGAGCTACACCCTGCAGACCATGCAGTAACAAGTGGTGGATGTTGCGCACATTGCTCCAGGAGGATGCTGGCAACACCTGCTCCTATGACTGTGCATGTAGTGACTGAAGGGGCACAGATTCCAGTTCTGATGAACTTCCTCCAAGATTCGAAACTGGTTGGGAAAGGGCCATTCGGAGCCAAATGGAAAGGGCAATTCGAATTACATATTTTGTTTCTGGGAGTGGGTGAGGCAGAATCGACCATCTTCTGCATGCGTGTCGGACTGATTGACTCCACCTTTTGGAGTAGCTGCTTACAGAGCAGTTCTTTTAGCATCGGCGATGCTGAACTGAGGGTGGTACTGTTTGTAAATGATGACTGCATTCACAACAGCACACTCCAATAGGAACATGAAGCCTCCTCCCAAAAGGGCAACTGTAAGACTTCATGTGCGTCCTTTCAGCAGCCCTTGGTTGATCCATGCAGTGGCAGTACATAGGTCAACAGGTGTATAGTGTGTATGGTGTGGAAGCGTGCATGTGTGCATGAGTGTGTTGGTGCATGCATGAATCAAACTCCAAATGGCATTGAAAAATCAGAGTTAAAATGGGAAGAGTTAACTGGGGGGGGGGGGGGGGGGCATGACATTGAGGCATCAAAGTTTGGTTGGCTGACTGAATGAATGGTTGATTGGCCAAATGTCAAAATTCACTTGTGATACTACAGCTTGAGAAAACACTGCTTGACTCTAACGCAAAGGTTAAACTGCAATCTTGGGTGTGTGGGGGCCAACAATGTATGCCAATTGTGTGCATGGCCAGTAACCACTGGGCCGCCCCTTTGTGGAACATCCCACCTCCTATATTATCCTACCCAGTGGATCTTACATAGCCATGCGAACACACCAACCCTGACAAAGAGTGGATAGGCATGCTCAGCACTTAGAAACCACACAGAGATGCACTAAGGCATCACTTCTCTAAGTTCTCTTCGCCACATGACTGCCATGACCCCCACAACTAGAAAAGGATCAGAATAGAGGGGGAGGGAGGGGAGGCAAGGGACGGACGCAAGTCGGGTATCAAAATTGACTGTCTTCAGTGAGTCTTTTGATGCATGACTGAACGGGGCATCAAGTTTCACAGAATTCATCAGGTCAGGTATCAAATTCACTGTTTGAGGTATCATGACAATGGTTGAGGTACAACTTTCACAGAATGTCTCCACTCGGGTATCATGACAACAACTACGGTCGGCGAGGGGCTACGCCCCACCTCTAGTTGCGCGCGGCGTTAGGTGCACACACGCTGAGCTCTTCGGTAAAGTTTCCAACAATTTGGCTTGGTGTTCCCTTCGCCAGTTAGTTCGCGATTTCGACTGAACGAAAGAAAAGCTCTCCTGAAGTTGCTAGCTTGGCGACTTTTGAAAGTAGGACAGCCACGCTTAGAATGTTTTGCTTGAGTGCGTCGTGAACAATGCCTATGGAATTGTGCGAAACGCAAAGAAACGTGAAAAGGCGTGTCGTTCTCATGTTCAAGGCCATAAACGAAACGAATTCAATATTGGAACGCAGAATTGGTCGGGATTCGGGAACACTTCGTCGAAGTCAGCCCGAAGTCTTGCGCGATCTCCAGAGCTCGAATCGTTGTCAAAACCTGCAGCTTGTTTCCTACCGCCTAGCTTAGAGAATCAGGTCAAAAGCACAGCACAGCACCTGCTAAGGAGCAATCTTTTGTCGTCACGAACCAACTACCTAGAGGCATATTTCCGGGATTCCTGGAGGATTCGTAAAATGCGAACCGCCGAACGCGCAAACTTAACACTAAGCCTAAGCATAAGACTAAGCCTAAGCGTAAGCCTAAGCACAAGCCTCAGCATAAGCCAAAACCACGGCCAAAGCCTAAGCACAAGCCTGAGCCTAAGCATAATCATAAGCCTAAGCAGAAGTCTAAGCATAAGCCCAAGCCTACGCATAAGCCCACGCTAAATCCACAATTCAGAGTTTTTTTGCAGGTTGTTCTGTATGCATTTTAACAATACGGGGAGCATCCTCCTGATACCATTTCGAGTGCTCAACACTTCAGTGCAGGCCGTCATTTCGTTATAATATAGCCAGCCAGGTTACCGCCAGAGAAAACATTGGGTCGCCAAACTGCCACTGTTGATTTCACGAGGCTGCCATTTTGATGCGCCGCAATGATTCTCTGAATTTTCATAATTCGAGCTTCTCTCTCAAGATGGGCGCACGCACCTCCAAAATAGACAGGACAGAAGAAGAGCGCAAGAGTCGGCCTCTTTGTGTAACAACGGGGAAGGGTGAAACAAAGAACGCAAGAGAAGAACAAAACGTGAGGCGAACGCGAAACAACACACGGCAAATACAGTAGGTACTACTACACAATTCCTCGACAGTCGATGACCCCTCTCATCCTCGCTCTTAGGCAATCGTGCCCGTTTTACGCCAAAGAAACGAGGCCCAACTTTGTATAACAACGCGCTCGCCAATGCTAACACCCAAATAAATACCACACTGTAGTAGTACTGCGCGCGTTCAAAACGACCACAGGATCACTCGACGCAATACGCGTCGGGTCTCTTTTGGGATACTGTACGTTTGTCATTCGGTAGTTCAGAAACTTGTTTACGGCTTACCCCTTAGAATTTCCGCAAAACTTGAAACTTTTCCCAAAAGAGACGCGTCAAAAACCAAGCCGACTACCCAACCACGACTCATAATAGCCGACCACGGACAAAATGCACAGAAACCGTACCAATACCAACTCGCGCCTTGTACTTCGTCAAAGTTGTACGCTACGCGGGCAGCGAACAGCACACTACAGTTGTCATAGAAGTGCGCGCGAGACATGTCAAAGCTAAAGTGGGAAGCGCTCATTCAATTCACAGACGACGACATTCAAATAGGGGGCCCATAAACTGGGGAAACGCACTGCGTGGGTGCGTTGTGTGTGAAATGATTAAAATTCCGTTAAAAAAATCTCTGCATGAGCAGAATGCATTGGCAATTTCCTGCGAGTAGTGGTTTTGGGTGGACAGCGCAACAAACTTGTTTCACTCAATTTCAGAGTTGCAGTCTTCAATGGTGCAACACTACCAAACACTAGATTAGATGCGACTCGACTTCTTCAAACGCAAACTGCATCAACGTGGCAGGAACAACACTAACGTTGCAGCGCGTTTCCCCAGACGTCACGAACGCGCGTCCAGTCAGTGCGTCCGGTTAAAACTCTCACTCTCACACTATGGAGACTCTCGTGTGGGCGCTGTCGGCAGAGGAGGCGCGCTGCTGGAGCAGCCTGGAGCCGCCCAGGGGCCAAGAGGGCCCGGGGCTTGGTCCGGGCTGGCGCGTGACCACCAACTCTGCCAAGGGGCCCTTCAGATTCTGATGGGTGTGGTGAGTTCTGCTCGAGGAGCCTGTGGATTCCCTCCTGTCGCTCCTGAAGCCGGCCAAAGAGGGGTCCTCGCAGCGACAGCTGTTGTCGTGGTACCTGCAGAGGGTTTGCAGAGGCTCAGAGGTTTTCACTGTCACGGCAAGCGGATAAGAGTTCTGAGCCCAGCAGTAGTCTACGCCCAGCCCACGACAGGCCCCATCACAAGCGTCACATTCGCTACAGGCAGACGCGTAGGCGGTAACACGATACTTGGCGTGATTCTGTACGCGTTGCAGTGGAGCGACGGATACGCGCCTCGCCCCCGCAAAATGAAGCGAACTTGCGGAATTTGTAACTTGGTGATGGTGTTACGCCTGGGTGACGCAATCCAACACAGAAATAACATGCAGAGCAAACTATTGGCGGCCGAACAACTACAAGCTGTACGCAGCGTGCCTCCGGTTATAACTACACAGAGTATTCAATGGGTCAGAGTTGGCGCTACGTTGTTCCAGCTTCCTAGCGTCACGTGATGTGAACTGGGTTCCTATAGTGAACTAGAACAGCCACAACAGCATCTCATGCTATGTACATGTTTTGAGCAAGTGTCACAGACTGAATTTTGTCATTCTTAATCGTAGCAGGCCGTGGGGGGGGGGGGGGGGGGGGGGGGTAACTCTCAGTTAGGAGTGACCTTTACTCCCGCACCACCCCCTCCCCCCCCCCCCCAGTTACACGAATGCTTCTGGTGGTTACTGTACTCTGTGGCACTAGTGCTGCTCACCACTCACCAAGAGTAGGCGGACTCCACGAGGTGCGCCGCGCCCTTGAGAGGTAGATAGCACCAGAGGCAGGGCACCAGCAGGCAACCGGCCGTCAGACAGCTCCAGCGGGTGCAGGCGCCGGGCGGCTGGCAGGAGAGCAGGTCCCGATCGTCCAGACTGGCCGGCCCCCGACCATCCGGCCTGGCGGCCGCGCCACAGTGATAGAGGGCGCCCCGGAGAGCGCAGCAGCAGCTGGCCGTCTCCACCACTGACTCGGCGCTGAGAAGGCAGCCGTCACCGCACAGCCAGCGGGAGGGCAGCCGCCTGGGCCGACGGCAGGCGGCGCAGCGACACCGCCCACATCTGGGGCAGAGCACATCCTTGGCTGAGACAGCGAGGTTGGGCGCCGACCGCGACAGGTCCTTGGTCTTCAGGGGGTCGTGCAGGGTGGGCGGTCTGTGCGAGTCAGAGCGGGCGCCGCGAGAGGCCAGACTAGACGCTTTCTGAGGCAGAGGAAGTGATCTGGAGACGCTGCTGTTGGAGTGCCGAGGCCGCACCAGGGGCCTGATCTCGCCGAGCCCAAGCGACGAAGGCTGCTGCCTCCTGCCAGGCTCGCCGTTTCCATGGCCCCTGCCACTGGGAGACCGGGCGTGCTCGCGGACCACGACCACGTGCACTTTGGGCCGTTCGAGGGCCTTTGAGGTGCCGCCAGAGGCGCGCCTCCGTTGCTCGGCCACAGAGACGTACTCGTTGAGGGACCGGAGGGGACCGGGTCTGGGATGGTCCAGGCGGACGGCCGGCTCCCGCCCAGGACGCAGCTGCTGACTAGACGACCTTCGAGACTGCGCCTCCGTCATGACACGCCCTCTCTTCTTCTAACAGCCATCTTCTTGCACTGACGATTCCTCCACCATGAGGGCAAAGAGATCCTCTCTGAAAAACCAGGAACGACAATCTCCAAAACGTTGGCTGACTCAAATTCTGTGAATGGGCCAAGGTTCTGAATGAATGCGCCGGGCGCTATCGCGTAGCAGTGGCAGCAGCAGCGGGGGAACAAACAAAATTCTATTTGAGGCAGGCCAGACACACCAGAGCGGATTGGACGAGCGGCCAGTCACGCGCCCTCTAAGCGCGGAGAGCACCCAGCAGCGGCTCACTCTACTTTCCAGCACAATACACAACACCCCCAACACGTAGGGAGCGAGCAGAGCACACTACCATCGTACCGCGGCACCAAACTAGCCCCCAAGTCGTCTCCTAGCTGGCTGCGGGCACAACGACGCGCGCACATAAACGATTGGATAGGAAAGGGATGGGGGGAGGGAGGTTGGCGCCTACAGGCCGAAAGGCTAGGCGGGTGCGCGCGCGCGCCGCAGCGCCGTGAAAAACGACGGGGCGCGAGCAAGAGAGCGCGCAGTCGACTGAAAACAGCGACCGGAAATGAGTATCGGCCGCGCTCGCGCGCCGGGGCGCTCGCAGGAACAAGCCGGCCGACCGAGACGACACGACGGCGACGGCGCGAACTTTCCAGCGACGCGAAACGAACGCGGAAATCCCGCCAAATCCCCGCGACTAGCCAACTCGGCCTGACAGGAGAAGAGGAGTTGGTTGGGTTGATCCGAGCCAAAAGTCGAGCGCCCGGCGCAAAAAACGGCGCGCCTTGCGGTCGCCCGGAGCCGGCGGGTTTGAAGAAGAGAGATGCGTTCTCTCTACAGCCCCGAAGAAGAGCACAAAGGAAGGAAGGGGGAATACACACGTACACGGGCGGTTTGTCGGGCGCCGGCCGCATTTAGACGAGAGTGAAAGAGAGAGCGCGCGCGCGGCTTGCGGACGGACCGAATGCGCGCTCGGTGCCAGCAGACGGACTGACTGACAGACAGACCCACTGACTCTCTGACAGCAACCAACTGCGCCCCTATCTGCTCTGGCCGACGGACGAGCCGCAAAGCGAAAGGGGAAGGGAAGAAGACGCACCGACGGACGGACGAGAGTGCACGGAGGCGCCAAGACTTGGCAACGCTTACTGGGGCACACAGAGAGGCTCAAATGTCGCTCTGGCATATTCCACAATATCAAGGGCTGTCAATGGCGAAAAGTTCATTGAGAAGAGCGACAGGCAGCAAATTCATTGTTCGAAGCACCACGGCCCAAACAAGCACTGTCGGCACTCGTGCCGAATTCTCAGCGAAAACTACCTTTCAAGAAGCTTTGATTACTCACGTTTCATTCACAAAACTCACATTATTCTATCTCCGCGTGACAGTGGGGTGGACAACGTCACTAACCCATTACAC